>CAWUFW010019550.1:0-182269 GCA_963921515.1 Calotriton arnoldi
CAAGAAAAGCCGTTTATTGATTTTCTGATGAGGATCACGAGATCTGCACTTTACCCTTGTCCTATACCTGTCCACTTGCACAATAATCACTTTGAACCTTCTCTCACACCCTCCCTTCTTCACTTGGGGCACTCATTCATCCAAATGTTTCTTTGATTCCATTATGTGTTCATTGTGATTAAATAACAGTGAACTACATTTATTGCCTTTGTCTGATATGTTTTTTGATTTTGTTAAATGTATGCTTATTTTAAATAATTTTGTACTGGGACCACTCCCATACTGTACCGCATTACAATGCTGGCAGTCAGAAACTAAACAGGCCAGTCATTACGGCTGGCTTCCAATGGGCTCAAGAAGCCCGTCGGACAGTCGGAGGCCAGCCCGTAATCCCAAAGGGCGGTCTTTCCACCCTTGGGATTACGATGCACGGTTTCCGGTAGGGTTTCCATGCTGGATTTTCTGACATGGAAACTGTGTCGGAAAGCGTGTTTGGGGGCCCCTAGCAGAGCCCTCTTGTGTGCGCGGCCTCCGGTTGGGGCCCCCAGTTAATCCCTGCACTCCGTGGCAGGCACGTTGAGGTGCCTGCCACGGGGTGCAGGGATTAACACCAACTCCCATTTCCCTATGGGAGCATGTACGATGGCTGGTTTATGGCCGTAATACATGTTCCTATAGGGAAATGTCGGAATGTGACCGAACAGTGTTCGGTCACATCCTAATCAGGAGGTCGGGACTGGAGGTCCGTCGGTCCCAGTTCCGAGACGGTCGCCAGACATCGTAATTGGCCCCTAATGTTATCTACAAAAAATTACTTTCACAGGCGCAATGGAACTTAGGGCCTTAATTAAAGTTTGGCGGAAGAAGGGCATCTACAAAAAAAATGCCAACTGTGGCGTCAGCTATTTTAGAGTGCCATTGACATCAATGCACTCTTAATAATGCAGACTGGGCAGACTCACTTTTTGGTAAATGGCCCTAATCCTTTCTAGGTTTACCGCCTTAGCCCAGATCAGATGATGAGGACAAGAATTAAAGGAGGAGTCTTGGTATTTTGCCAAGAATGTCAATTAGGGTTAGACATTTGTAGCTGCTACCTACAGCTTGACCTTTTATAAGACTGGCACTGCCCTTGCTAGTCATTGCGAAGAGCATAAGTTACAAATGTTTCCATGATACCTGTTTATTTTCCCTTGATTGCACTTTTCTCCCTTCCTGTAGATCCTCAGCAGCAAATATGGTGTTGTGGAGTTAAGGGTGGTGCAAGGGGTCAACACTTTGATGTCATTTGGGGTATCCCTTTTGCTATGCCTGGCATTTTGTTGACTCAATGTCCATCCTTCTGGCCCTTGCCTTTACTGTGCCTGCTGATGCAGAGAGTTATAAATTCTTAACATAAAGAAGAGAACTTATGGCTTGATTTAGAATTTGTTGAACAGGCTACTCCTTAGCAGTTGTGATGGCAGACCCTGTCTGCCATACCCTCGGCCTGACTGCTCTATTCTGAGTTGTGTGGACTGTCAGGTTTTTGATAGCAGTGATCCAAAACATAATCCAATAACCCAACAAAGTTGGGGCAGTCAGAATCAGGACAACAAAACACTCAGGGGGATATTCTCAAGAACGTGTGTTAACTAACGCCAAAATCGCTTAATGCAACTTCTCACATCGCAGTCTATCGCGGGAAAATAACACCGTGTCAGCGCAGTATTCCCAACCCGGCGGCACCATGCGATAGTCACACGAGAACGCGAAAAATGCCCGCGTTAAAATTAACGCGTCGCCGAAAAAATACAAAACACGAACGCCCAAAAAGTTGCGATGTCCCAAATCGCGAAACAAAAAGCAGCGATAACCAGCGACAGGCCTGGGATTCCCACGCAACATGCAGGAAAATGCACTATAAAAGCAGAGAAATGAAATGCAACTGCGTAGCACCATGGACGCACCCGGACCGAGTGCAGAGGACAACGCGAACCCCACAAGCCCCACAGATGACCAGCCAGGAACCCCAGTGCCGGGGAAGGAGAAGAGAAAGAGGAAGACGGGGCAGTCCGCAGGAAAACCGGATCATCGTCACGGAGGTGACAGGACACTACCAACAACTGTTCGTCACCTCCACTGTGTCATCGGCCCCACAAAGGGAAATATGGCAGCACATTGTGAACAACGTGAATGCAGTCGGAGTGTCGATGAGGACAATGGAAAAGGCCAAGAGGCGCTGGAATGATGTGAAGGGCAAAACCAAGAAGAAACCCGATGCCAACATGAAAGCAGCAACGCAGATTGGCGGTGGGGGACCAGCAGCACACCAGGAGCTGGATGACATTGAGAAAATGGTGGCCACAGTCATCAGTCGGGATACGGTGCCAGGAGTCGGGGATCGGGACACTGCTCAACATGACCTGACACAACATCAACAGGGTGAGTACCGACCAGGGACTGGGGGGACGGGGAGAGATGGGTACAATGGCACACATGCACAATTAAGTAGAGCACACTGCACACCCACAATGACTCTGGACCATGTCCCTGATCCCCGTGCCACACTTCAGCACACATACAGAAACTCAGGGAATGTGTGTTGAAATTAATTTATTTGCACATGCTGTGTCTGTGGTCATTTTGTACTGTCTCATGATTGCTAAGGACTGACACAATGTGACGTCCTCATGTGAAGAAATTGTCAATGATGGTGTTCCTACGGGCTATTCCTGCTGCAGCTGCAGTGGGGTGTGGTCCACCTGCCTCATCTTCCTCATCATCGTCCGGTGCATCTGGCACTTGGATCCATGGGGCATTGGTGCATACACATATGTTGTGCAACACACAACATGCAACAATCATCTTGCACACGATGTCTGGGCTGTACAGGAGCCTCCCACCTGTGATGTCCAGGCACCTGAAACGTGACTTCAACACGCCAAATGTGCGTTCCACGATGCCCCTGGTGCGTTTGTGGGCCGCATTGTACTATCTCCGGGCCTGTGTGTTCGTGGCTCGGAGGGGTGTCATCATCCAAGGGAAGAGTGCATATCCTTGATCACCTGTGACAGTGCAGAGAGACATGAGTCAATAGTTGGTTCTGCATGATGTGTTGCCAGGCTCACTAGTTGATTGGCGTGTGATATGTGTGTCATAGTGATTCCTGTGTGACATGTACTGCTTGTAGAAAATGAGCGCCATCAATGTGTATTACGTAGCCTCACTGCTGCTCCTCCCTCCCCCGAGCCTAATCACTTGTGTGCGCTGCGCGGTTGCATCACTTGCACTCCTACGGCACACCATTGCCATGCCTGTCTGCGCATGTCCACAAGCCTGACAACGGCACTGTGATGTTGGCCGTTGAAGGTGGGTGGCCACGTGTGTGTAGGCCTATGGTAAGGATAGGGCGGACACAGATGTGGAGTTCATGGCTGGCTGAACTCGCGATGCGGTCAAGGCAAGACCTTTAGCTTATGCTGCTGCAATAGCGATACACACACAACAGTTGGCATGTATGATCCCGGACCCCGAGCGGGCTTGCGCTCATACATTCATCCCTTCGGCCTAGCCAGCACACGGGGGCATGTTACATTGCAACTTTGTCCATTGCGGGACGGGTGGCGCCGACACTACAACAGAGCGATACCAAAGGGGACGATGGACGGAGCGTTTGAGCAAATCAAACACTCACCCCCAGTCAACTGATCTGGGTTTAATCCATCATCATTCTTTAGCTCACTCCACCACCCCAGTTCAGACATGGCCATATGCAAATCAGTCTGACCCTGTGCCTCGTGGGAACAGTCCAGCCCGAACTGCCAAGCCATGTCTTCCCTGGACCGGAAACAAGCATCCTGGGACCGGTTTCTGGCCATTCAGCCGTCATCAGCCAGGCTAGCTTGAATCCAGTGGCAAAGTGAGCAAGGGACCCACGTCTGGGCCTACCCTGCCAACTTAGGGCGAACAAAGCGATACCAAAGGGGACGATGGACGGAGCATTTGAGCAAATCAAACACTCACCCCCAGTCAACTGATCTGGGTTTAATCCATCATCATTCTTTAGCTCACTCCACCACCCCAGTTCAGACATGGCCATATGCAAATCAGTCTGACCCTGTGCCTCATGGGAACAGTCCAGCCCGAACTGCAAAGCCATGTCTTCCCTGGACCAGAAACAAGCATCCTGGGACCGGTTTCTGGCCATTCAGCCGTCATCAGCCAGGCTAGCTTGAATCCAGTGGCAAAGTGAGCAAGGGACCCACGTCTGGGCATACCCTGCCAACTTAGGGCGAACAAAGCGATACCAAAGGGGACGATGGACGGAGCGTTTGAGCAAATCAAACACTCACCCCCAGTCAACTGATCTGGGTTTAATCCATCATCATTCTTTAGCTCACTCCACCACCCCAGTTCAGACATGGCCATATGCAAATCAGTCTGACCCTGTGCTTCATGGGAACAGTCCAGCCCGAACTGCCAAGCCATGTCTTCCCTGGACCGGAAACAAGCATCCTGGGACCGGTTTCTGGCCATTCAGCCGTCATCATCCAGGCTAGCTTGAATCCAGTGGCAAAGTGAGTAAGGGACCCACGTCTGGGCATACCCTGCCAACTTAGGGCGAACAAAGCGATACCAAAGGGGACGATGGACGGAGCGTTTGAGCAAATCAAACACTCACCCCCAGTCAACTGATCTGGGTTTAATCCATCATCATTCTTTAGCTCACTCCACCACCCCAGTTCAGACATGGCCATATGCAAATCAGTCTGACCCTGTGCCTCATGGGAAAAGTCCAGCCCGAACTGCCAAGCCATGTCTTCCCTGGACCGGAAACAAGCATCCTGGGACCGGTTTCTGGCCATTCAGCCGTCATCAGCCAGGCTAGCTTGAATCCAGTGGCAAAGTGAGCAAGGGACCCACGTCTGGGCATACCCTGCCAACTTAGGGGCGAACAAAGCGATACCAAAGGGGACGATGGACGGAGCGTTTGAGCAAATCAAACACTCACCCCCAGTCAACTGATCTGGGTTTAATCCATCATCATTCTTTAGCTCACTCCACCACCCCAGTTCAGACATGGCCATATGCAAATCAGTCTGACCCTGTGCCTCATGGGAACAGTCCAGCCCGAACTGCCAAGCCATGTCTTCCCTGGACCGGAAACAAGCATCCTGGGACCGGTTTCTGGCCATTCAGCCGTCATCAGCCAGGCTAGCTTGAATCCAGTGGCAAAGTGAGCAAGGGACCCACGTCTGGGCATACCCTGCCAACTTAGGGCGAACAAAGCGATACCAAAGGGGACGATGGACGGAGCGTTTGAGCAAATCAAACACTCACCCCCAGTCAACTGATCTGGGTTTAATCCATCATCATTCTTTAGCTCACTCCACCACCCCAGTTCAGACATGGCCATATGCAAATCAGTCTGACCCTGTGCCTCATGGGAACAGTCCAGCCCGAACTGCCAAGCCATGTCTTCCCTGGACCGGAAACAAGCATCCTGGGACCGGTTTCTGGCCATTCAGCCGTCATCAGCCAGGCTAGCTTGAATCCAGTGGCAAAGTGAGCAAGGGACCCACGTCTGGGCATACCCTGCCAACTTAGGGCGAACAAAGCGATACCAAAGGGGACGATGGACGGAGCGTTTGAGCAAATCAAACACTCACCCCCAGTGTTAGACTTGGCATCTTTTGGCGTGTTTCCCCTGACTTTTTGCTTTCTGACCTCCCGGTTTTGACTCTGTTTTTGCTGGTGTGATGATTCTGCGCACTTTCCTCACTGCGGTCCAGTGGGAAAGTGCAAGTGCTCCTGTATAAAATGTGTTATGGATTGGTGTTTCCATGATTGGCCTATTTGGTTTATCTGTCAGTCCCTTGTAAAGTGCACTGCGAGTGCCAGGGCCTATAGACCAAATGCTGTTGGTGGGCTGCAGCACTGGATTGTGCCACCCACGCAAACAGCCCGTAAAGTGTAACTCGGGCCTGCCAACGCAGAGCCCGTGCGCAGCCTGGGGCTGCCATGTCGACTTGGCAAGTGCACACACTTGCCAGTCCCTAAACCTTCCCTTTGCTGCATGTTAGTCACCCCTAAGGTAGGCCCAAGGTACCCCTGTGGGCAGGGTGCGTTGTACGCGAAAGGTAGGACATGTCCGGTGTGTGCGGCATGTCCTGATAGTGAATTACAGCCTAGTTCGTTTTTCACTATTGCAAGGCTACCTGTTCCCCTAGGCCAGAACGGGCGGTTTTGATTATTACAGTTTATAATCCTAACTGACCCCGGGAACATGGTAGAAATTCGAGTTTAGTATGCCTGAACTCAGAATGATAAAATGCAGCTTTTAGTAAAGTTGGTTTTAACATTCTGTGTTTGAAAATACCACTTTTAGAAAGTGGGTATTTTCTTGTCTAACCATCCAAGCCTGCCTCTGCGAGGTTGTGTATTCCTTGTCTGGAGTGTGAGTGACAGGGGCTGGGGGATGCCAGGAGACAGGGTGAGTCAGCGCAGGGCTGAATAGCCAGATCGACCTGTAGATGGGTGGGAGGGGTCGCACCTGGGCCCTGAATAGGACAGTGCCTTCCCTCCACAATGCTGGCTCCACCTCCTGTGGTGCGTCTGATGTCCCTGGCCTGCTCGCTGAAAGAAGGGACGGAGACTTGTCAACAAAGTGCTCCAGAACTGGTTTGGACTAGGCAAAGGCCTCTCTTCCTTCAGAGAACAAAGGAATTTGGGATATAAATATTGGGGCCCTGACCCCATGAATTTAGATCTCGCTGGAATCAAGGAACCTGCCAAGACGAAGAGCTGGAAGAGCTGCCAGGAGGAGTACTGCCCCGTTGCTGTGTTGTTGCTTTGTTGGGTTGGCCTGCAGTTGCTGCTTCTGTCTTGGGCAGTGAAAGGACTGGACTGAACTTTCTACGAACTTGTGCTGAGTATCTCCAAGGGCCAGGAACCGAGCTGGCCTCCTGTTAAGAAGTCTCAGGGACTACAAAGACTTCACAAGCCTCTGGGTACCGCTTCTGGAACGCTGTTTCAGTTGCCACAGAGGAAGGGAACTGCAACCGACTCCGTCAACCGAATCCATCCCTGGCCGGTGACCTGTTTGCACCGCAGACCGCATCGCCCCGCTTCGCATCGCAACCCTGGTCTCACCGTGGGCGACGTCCGACGCCGCCAACATCGAGCCGCTGCTTGCACCGTGACCTGTGGGCACCGCAGTTCGCATCGCATCGCTTCACTGGGCCAGCCGGACCAGACCGACACTGTCGCTGCAACTGGCTCAAGAGTCGAGACCGCACCGCATTTGGGGCACCGCTCGCACGTCTGCGTAGCACCGCTCCGACTCGCACCGCTGTCCGACGCCAGCTCCCGCACTCCCGCTAGGTCGCCTGCATCGCAACCTGTCAGCACCGCATCGAGCATCGTCTCGCCCTGCATCGCACGCCTTGGACTCACCGACTCCGTCTGCACGACGCTCATCGAGCCGCTGCCTGCACCGCACCGAGGGACACCGCACCTTGCATCGCTCCGTCTTGCACCGCCACCGCGACGAACGCCGACCGGCTCGTACACTCCGTACCAGCCACAACGAGAAAGGTACTGTAACCGAGTCTGTTCATGACTCTGTTGGCCCGTATCGACGCGGTCGGCTGGAACTCTTAGACTCTGTGGTTTTCAGCATCACGGTAGGCTCGGACGGAGCTACCGACTCGTACGAACTTTGCTTTTATGCTATTCCTGCAAAGAAGAAGTTAACGTATCAAGTATTCATTCGTAAAGTACAGTATTGTGGATTTTTGTCGTAATTGGTCTTGTCTTGAGTATATAAAATATTGGTTATTTTCTAAACTGGTGTGGTGTCCGTTTGTAGTGCTTACACTGTATTACTGTTGGTTATGTGCAAATGCTTTACACACTGCCTCTGAATTAAGCCTGACTGCTCGTGCCAAGCTACCACGAGGGTGAGCAGGGGTTACTTCACGAGTGTAACAACCCTTACCCTGACTAGGAAGAAGGGTCCCTACTTGGACAAAGGTGCAAGCCCTTGCCAACTAGAGATCCCATTTCTAACACCCAGTCAACTGATCTGGGTTTAATCCATCATCATTCTTTAGCTCACTCCACCACCCCAGTTCAGACATGGCCATATGCAAATCAGTCTGACCCTGTGCCTCATGGGAACAGTCCAGCCCGAACTGCCAAGCCATGTCTTCCCTGGACCGGAAACAAGCATCCTGGGACCGGTTTCTGGCCATTCAGCCGTCATCAGCCAGGCTAGCTTGAATCCAGTGGCAAAGTGAGCAAGGGACCCACGTCTGGGCATACCCTGCCAACTTAGGGCGAACAAAGCGATACCAAAGGGGACGATGGACAGAGCGTTTGAGCAAATCAAACACTCACCCCCAGTCAACTGATCTGGGTTTAATCCATCATCATTCTTTAGCTCACTCCACCACCCCAGTTCAGACATGGCCATATGCAAATCAGTCTGACCCTGTGCCTCATGGGAACAGTCCAGCCCGAACTGCCAAGCCATGTCTTCCCTGGACCAGAAACAAGCATCCTGGGACCGGTTTCTGGCCATTCAGCCGTCATCAGCCAGGCTAGCTTGAATCCAGTGGCAAAGTGAGCAAGGGACCCACGTCTGGGCCTACCCTGCCAACTTAGGGCGAACAAAGCGATACCAAAGGGGACGATGGACGGAGCATTTGAGCAAATCAAACACTCACCCCCAGTCAACTGATCTGGGTTTAATCCATCATCATTCTTTAGCTCACTCCACCACCCCAGTTCAGACATGGCCATATGCAAATCAGTCTGACCCTGTGCCTCATGGGAACAGTCCAGCCCGAACTGCCAAGCCATGTCTTCCCTGGACCGGAAACAAGCATCCTGGGACCGGTTTCTGGCCATTCAGCCGTCATCAGCCAGGCTAGCTTGAATCCAGTGGCAAAGTGAGCAAGGGACCCACGTCTGGGCATACCCTGCCAACTTAGGGCGAACAAAGCGATACCAAAGGGGACGATGGACGGAGCGTTTGAGCAAATCAAACACTCACCCCCAGTCAACTGATCTGGGTTTAATCCACATTATTCTTTAGCTCACTCCACCACCCCAGTTCAGACATGGCCATATGCAAATCAGTCTGACCCTGTGCCTCATGGGAACAGTCCAGCCCGAACTGCCAAGCCATGTCTTCCCTGGACCGGAAACAAGCATCCTGGGACCGGTTTCTGGCCATTCAGCCGACATCAGCCAGGCTAGCTTGAATCCAGTGGCAAAGTGAGCAAGGGACCCACGTCTGGGCATACCCTGCCAACTTAGGGCGAACAAAGCGATACCAAAGGGGACGATGGACGGAGCGTTTGAGCAAATCAAACACTCACCCCCCGTCTACTGATCTGGGTTTAATCCATCATCATTCTTTAGCTCACTCCACCACCCCAGTTCAGACATGGCCATATGCAAATCAGTCTGACCCTGTGCCTCATGGGAACAGTCCAGCCCGAACTGCCAAGCCATGTCTTCCCTGGACCGGAAACAAGCATCCTGGGACCGGTTTCTGGCCATTCAGCCGTCATCAGCCAGGCTAGCTTGAATCCAGTGGCAAAGTGAGCAAGGGACCCACGTCTGGGCATACCCTGCCAACTTAGGGCAAACAAAGCGATACCAAAGGGGACGATGGACGGAGCGTTTGAGCAAATCAAACACTCACCCCCAGTCAACTGATCTGGGTTTAATCCATCATCATTCTTTAGCTCACTCCACCACCCCAGTTCAGACATGGCCATATGCAAATCAGTCTGACCCTGTGCCTCATGGGAACAGTCCAGCCCGAACTGCCAAGCCATGTCTTCCCTGGACTGGAAACAAGCATCCTGGGACCGGTTTCTGGCCATTCAGCCGTCATCAGCCAGGCTAGCTTGAATCCAGTGGCAAAGTGAGCAAGGGACCCACGTCTGGGCATACCCTGCCAACTTAGGGCGAACAAAGCGATACCAAAGGGAAGATGGACGGAGCGTTTGAGCAAATCAAACACTCACCCCCAGTCAACTGATCTGGGTTTAATCCATCATCATTCTTTAGCTCACTCCACCACCCCAGTTCAGACATGGCCATATGCAAATCAGTCTGACCCTGTGCCTGTGGGCGCAGGGTCAAGACTGATTTGCATATGGCTGGGTCCAAACTGGAATGGCATGGTGAGCAAAAAAACGATGGATTTAGGCCCAGATCTCTGTACTGGGTTGAATGTATGACATTGTTCTGCATTCTGTCCATCAATTGTTGTTTTTGCATTTATCACCCCGAGTGGGACGGGTATGCCCAGACGTGGGTCCCGTGCTCTCCATGCCACTGGAGTCAAGCTATCCTGGCTGATGAGGGCTGAAAGCCCGAAACCGGTCCTAGGATGCTTGTTTCCAGTCCAGGGAGGACCTGGCCTGGCAGTTCGGGCTGGACTCTTCCCATTGGGCGCAGGGTCAAGACTGATTTGCATATGGCTGGGTCCAAACTGGAATGGCATGGTGAGCAAAAAACGATGGATTTAGGCCCAGATCTCTGTACTGGGGTGAATGTATGACATTGTTCTGCATTCTGTCCATCAATTGTTGTTTTTGCATTTGTCACCCCGAGTGGGACGGGTATGCCCAGACGTGGGTCCCGTGCTCTCCATGCCACTGGAGTCAAGCTATCCTGGCTGATGAGGGCTGAAAGCCCGAAACCAGTCCTAGGATGCTTGTTTCCAGTCCAGGAGGACCTGGCCTGGCAGTTTGGGCTGGACTGTTCCCATTGGGTGCAGGGTCAAGACTGATTTGAATATGGCTGGGTCCAAACTGGAATGGCATGGTGAGCAAAAAAAACGATGGATTTAGGCCCAGATCTCTGTACTGGGGTGAATGTATGACATTGTTCTGCATTCTGTCCATCAATTGTTGTTTTTGCATTTGTCACCCCGAGTGGGACGGGTATGCCCAGACGTGGGTCCCGTGCTCTCCATGCCACTGGAGTCAAGCTATCCTGGCTGATGAGGGCTGAAAGCCCGAAACCGGTCCTAGGATGCTTGTTTCCAGTCCAGGGAGGACCTGGCCTGGCAGTTCCCATTGGGCGCAGGGTCAAGACTGATTTGCATATGGCTGGGTCCAAACTGGAATGGCATGGTGAGCAAAAACGATGGATTTAGGCCCAGATCTCTGTACTGGGGTGAATGTATGACATTGTTCTGCATTCTGTCCATCAATTGTTGTTTTTGCATTTGTCACCCCGAGTGGGACGGGTATGCCCAGACGTGGGTCCCGTGCTCTCCATGCCACTGGAGTCAAGCTATCCTGGCTGATGAGGGCTGAAAGCCCGAAACCGGTCCTAGGATGCTTGTTTCCAGTCCAGGGAGGACCTGGCCTGGCAGTTCGGGCTGGACTGTTCCCATTGGGCGCAGGGTCAAGACTGATTTGCATATGGCTGGGTCCAAACTGGAATGGCATGGTGAGCAAAAAAACGATGGATTTAGGCCCAGATCTCTGTACTGGGGTGAATGTATGACATTGTTCTGCATTCTGTCCATCAATTGTTGTTTTTGCATTTGTCACCCCGAGTGGGATGGGTATGCCCAGACGTGGGTCCCGTGCTCTCCATGCCACTGGAGTCAAGCTATCCTGGCTGATGAGGGCTGAAAGCCCGAAACCGGTCCTAGGATGCTTGTTTCCAGTCCAGGGAGGACCTGGCCTGGCAGTTCGGGCTGGACTGTTCCCATTGGGCGCAGGGTCAAGACTGATTTGCATATGGCTGGGTCCAAACTGGAATGGCATGGTGAGCAAAAACGATGGATTTAGGCCCAGATCTCTGTACTGGGGTGAATGTATGACATTGTTCTGCATTCTGTCCATCAATTGTTGTTTTTGCATTTGTCACCCCGAGTGGGACGGGTATGCCCAGACGTGGGTCCCGTGCTCTCCATGCCACTGGAGTCAAGCTATCCTGGCTGATGAGGGCTGAAAGCCCGAAACCGGTCCTAGGATGCTTGTTTCCAGTCCAGGGAGGACCTGGCCTGGCAGTTCGGGCTGGACTGTTCCCATTGGGCGCAGGGTCAAGACTGATTTGCATATGGCTGGGTCCAAACTGGAATGGCATGGTGAGCAAAAAAACGATGGATTTAGGCCCAGATCTCTGTACTGGGGTGAATGTATGACATTGTTCTGCATTCTGTCCATCAATTGTTGTTTTTGCATTTGTCACCCCGAGTGGGACGGGTATGCCCAGACGTGGGTCCCGTGCTCTCCATGCCACTGGAGTCAAGCTATCCTGGCTGATGAGGGCTGAAAGCCCGAAACCGGTCCTAGGATGCTTGTTTCCAGTCCAGGGAGGACCTGGCCTGGCAGTTCGGGCTGGACTGTTCCCATTGGGCGCAGTGGCAAGACTGATTTGCATATGGCTGGGTCCAAACTGGAATGGCATGGTGAGCAAAAACGATGGATTTGGGCCCAGATCTCTGTACTGGGGTGAATGTATGACATTGTTCTGCATTCTGTCCATCAATTGTTGTTTTTGCATTTGTCACCCCGAGTGGGACGGGTATGCCCAGACGTGGGTCCCGTGCTCTCCATGCCACTGGAGTCAAGCTATCCTGGCTGATGAGGGCTGAAAGCCCGAAACCGGTCCTAGGATGCTTGTTTCCAGTCCAGGGAGGACCTGGCCTGGCAGTTCGGGCTGGACTGTTCCCATTGGGCGCAGGGTCAAGACTGATTTGCATATGGCTGGGTCCAAACTGGAATGGCATGGTGAGCAAAAAACGATGGAGTTAGGCCCAGATCTCTGTACTGGGGTGAATGTATGACATTGTTCTGCATTCTGTCCATCAATTGTTGTTTTTGCATTTGTCACCCCGAGTGGGACGGGTATGCCCAGACGTGGGTCCCGTGCTCTCCAGGCCACTGGAGTCAAGCTATCCTGGCTGATGAGGGCTGAAAGCCCGAAACCGGTCCTAGGATGCTTGTTTCCAGTCCAGGGAGGACCTGGCCTGGCAGTTCGGGCTGGACTGTTCCCATTGGGCGCAGGATCAAGTCTGATTTGCATATGGCTGGGTCCAAACTGGAATGGCATGGTGAGCAAAAAAACGATGGATTTAGGCCCAGATCTCTGTACTGGGGTGAATGTATGACATTGTTCTGCATTCTGTCCATCAATTGTTGTTTTTGCATTTGTCACCCCGAGTGGAACGGGTATGCCCAGACGTGGGTCCCGTGCTCTCCATGCCACTGGAGTCAAGCTATCCTGGCTGATGAGGGCTGAAAGCCCGAAACCGGTCCTAGGATGCTTGTTTCAGTCCAGGGAGGACCTGGCCTGGCAGTTCGGGCTGGACTGTTCCCATTGGGAGCAGGGTCAAGACTGATTTGCATATGGCTGGGTCCAAACTGGAATGGCATGGTGAGCAAAAAACGATGGATTTAGGCCCAGATCTCTGTACTGGGGTGAATGTATGACATTGTTCTGCATTCTGTCCATCAATTGTTGTTTTTGCATTTGTCACCCCGAGTGGGACGGGTATGCCCAGACGTGGGTCCCGTGCTCTCCATGCCACTGGAGTCAAGCTATCCTGGCTGATGAGGGCTGAAAGCCCGAAACCGGTCCTAGGATGCTTGTTTCCAGTCCAGGGAGGACCTGGCCTGGCAGTTCGGGCTGGACTGTTCCCATTGGGCGTAGGGTCAAGACTGATTTGCATATGGCTGGGTCCAAACTGGAATGGCATGGTGAGCAAAAACGATGGATTTAGTCCCAGATCTCTGTACTGGGGTGAATGTATGACATTGTTCTGCATTCTGTCCATCAATTGTTGTTTTTGCATTTGTCACCCCGAGTGGGACGGGTATGCCCAGACGTGGGTCCCGTGCTCTCCATGCCACTGGAGTCAAGCTATCCTGGCTGATGAGGGCTGAAAGCCCGAAACCGGTCCTAGGATGCTTGTTTCCAGTCCAGGGAGGACCTGGCCTGGCAGTTCGGGCTGGACTGTTCCCATTGGGCGCAGGGTCAAGACTGATTTGCATATGGCTGGGTCCAAACTGGAATGGCATGGTGAGCAAAAAAACGATGGATTTAGGCCCAGATCTCTGTACTGGGGTGAATGTATGACATTGTTCTGCATTCTGTCCATCAATTGTTGTTTTTGCATTTGTCACCCTGAGTGGGTCGGGTATGCCCAGACGTGGGTCCCGTGCTCTCCATGCCACTGGAGTCAAGCTATCCTGGCTGATGAGGGCTGAAAGCCCGAAACCGGTCCTAGGATGCTTGTTTCCAGTCCAGGGAGGACCTGGCCTGGCAGTTCGGGCTGGACTGTTCCCATTGGGCGCAGGGTCAAGACTGATTTGCATTTGGCTGGGTCCAAACTGGAATGGCATGGTGAGCAAAAAACGATGGAGTTAGGCCCAGATCTCTGTACTGGGGTGAATGTATGACATTGTTCTGCATTCTGTCCATCAATTGTTGTTTTTGCATTTGTCACCCCGAGTGGGACGGGTATGCCCAGACGTGGGTCCCGTGCTCTCCATGCCACTGGAGTCAAGCTATCCTGGCTGATGAGGGCTGAAAGCCCGAAACCGTTCCTAGGATGCTTGTTTCCAGTCCAGGGAGGACCTGGCCTGGCAATTCGGGCTGGACTGTTCCCATTGGGCGCAGGGTCAAGACTGATTTGCATATGGCTGGGTCCAAACTGGAATGGCATGGTGAGCAAAAAAATGATGGATTTAGGCCCAGATCTCTGAACTGGGGTGAATGTATGACATTGTTCTGCATTCTGTCCATCAATTGTTGTTTTTGCATTTGTCACCCCGAGTGGGACGGGTATGCCCAGACGTGGGTCCCGTGCTCTCCATGCCACTGGAGTCAAGCTATCCTGGCTGATGAGGGCTGAAAGCCCGAAACCGGTCCTAGGATGCTTGTTTCCAGTCCAGGGAGGACCTGGCCTGGCAGTTCGGTCTGGACTGTTCCCATTGGGCGCAGGGTCAAGACTGATTTGCATATGGCTGGGTCCAAACTGGAATGGCATGGTGAGCAAAAAAACGATGGATTTAGGCCCAGATCTCTGTACTGGGGTGAATGTATGACATTGTTCTGCATTCTGTCCATCAACTGTTGTTTTTGCATTAGTCACCCCGAGTGGGACGGGTATGCCCAGACGTGGGTCCCGTGCTCTCCATGCCACTGGAGTCAAGCTATCCTGGCTGATGAGGGCTGAAAGCCCGAAACCGGTCCTAGGATGCTTGTTTCCAGTCCATGGAGGACCTGGCCTGGCAGTTCGGGCTGGACTGTTCCCATTGGGCGCAGGGTCAAGACTGATTTGCATATGGCTGGGTCCAAACTGGAATGGCATGGTGAGCAAAAAAACGATGGATTTAGGCCCAGATCTCTGTACTGGGGTGAATGTATGACATTGTTCTGCATTCTGTCCATCAATTGTTGTTTTTGCATTTGTCACCCCGAGTGGGACAGGTATGCCCAGACGTGGGTCCCGTGCTCTCCATGCCACTGGAGTCAAGCTATCCTGGCTGATGAGGGCTGAAAGCCCGAAACCGGTCCTAGGATGCTTGTTTCCAGTCCAGGGAGGACCTGGCCTGGCAGTTCGGGCTGGACTGTTCCCATTGGGCGCAGGGTCAAGACTGATTTGCATATGGCTGGGTCCAAACTGGAATGGCATGGTGAGTACAAAAAACGATGGATTTAGGCCCAGATCTCTGTACTGGGGTGAATGTATGACATTGTTCTGCATTCTGTCCATCAATTGTTGTTTTTGCATTTGTCACCCCGAGTGGGACGGGTATGCCCAGACATGGGTCCCGTGCGCTCCATGCCACTGGAGTCAAGCTATCCTGGCTGATGAGGGCTGAAAGCCCGAAACCGGTCCTAGGATGCTTGTTTCAGTCCAGGGAGGACCTGGCCTGGCAGTTCGGGCTGGACTGTTCCCATTGGGAGCAGGGTCAAGACTGATTTGCATATGGCTGGGTCCAAACTGGAATGGCATGGTGAGCAAAAAACGATGGATTTAGGCCCAGATCTCTGTACTGGGGTGAATGTATGACATTGTTCTGCATTCTGTCCATCAATTGTTGTTTTTGCATTTGTCACCCCGAGTGGGACGGGTATGCCCAGACGTGGGTCCCGTGCTCTCCATGCCACTGGAGTCAAGCTATCCTGGCTGATGAGGGCTGAAAGCCCGAAACCGGTCCTAGGATGCTTGTTTCCAGTCCAGGGAGGACCTGGCCTGGCAGTTCGGGCTGGACTGTTCCCATTGGGCGTAGGGTCAAGACTGATTTGCATATGGCTGGGTCCAAACTGGAATGGCATGGTGAGCAAAAAAACGATGGATTTAGGCCCAGATCTCTGTACTGGGGTGAATGTATGACATTGTTCTGCATTCTGTCCATCAATTGTTGTTTTTGCATTTGTCACCCCGAGTGGGACGGGTATGCCCAGACGTGGGTCCCGTGCTCTCCATGCCACTGGAGTCAAGCTATCCTGGCTGATGAGGGCTGAAAGCCCGAAGCCGGTCCTAGGATGCTTGTTTCCAGTCCAGGGAGGACCTGGCCTGGCAGTTCGGGCTGGACTGTTCCCATTGGGTGCAGGGTCAAGACTGATTTGCATATGGCTGGGTCCAAACTGGAATGGCATGGTGAGCAAAAAACGATGGATTTAGGCCCAGATCTCTGTACTGGGGTGAATGTATGACATTGTTCTGCATTCTGTCCATCAATTGTTGTTTTTGCATTTGTCACCCTGAGTGGGTCGGGTATGCCCAGACGTGGGTCCCGTGCTCTCCATGCCACTGGAGTCAAGCTATCCTGGCTGATGAGGGCTGAAAGCCCGAAACCGGTCCTAGGATGCTTGTTTCCAGTCCAGGGAGGACCTGGCCTGGCAGTTCGGGCTGGACTGTTCCCATTGGGCGCAGGGTCAAGACTGATTTGCATTTGGCTGGGTCCAAACTGGAATGGCATGGTGAGCAAAAACGATGGAGTTAGGCCCAGATCTCTGTACTGGGGTGAATGTATGACATTGTTCTGCATTCTGTCCATCAATTGTTGTTTTTGCATTTGTCACCCCGAGTGGGACGGGTATGCCCAGACGTGGGTCCCGTGCTCTCCATGCCACTGGAGTCAAGCTATCCTGGCTGATGAGGGCTGAAAGCCCGAAACCGTTCCTAGGATGCTTGTTTCCAGTCCAGGGAGGACCTGGCCTGGCAATTCGGGCTGGACTGTTCCCATTGGGCGCAGGGTCAAGACTGATTTGCATATGGCTGGGTCCAAACTGGAATGGCATGGTGAGCAAAAAAATGATGGATTTAGGCCCAGATCTCTGAACTGGGGTGAATGTATGACATTGTTCTGCATTCTGTCCATCAATTGTTGTTTTTGCATTTGTCACCCCGAGTGGGACGGGTATGCCCAGACGTGGGTCCCGTGCTCTCCATGCCACTGGAGTCAAGCTATCCTGGCTGATGAGGGCTGAAAGCCCGAAACCGGTCCTAGGATGCTTGTTTCCAGTCCAGGGAGGACCTGGCCTGGCAGTTCGGTCTGGACTGTTCCCATTGGGCGCAGGGTCAAGACTGATTTGCATATGGCTGGGTCCAAACTGGAATGGCATGGTGAGCAAAAAACGATGGATTTAGGCCCAGATCTCTGTACTGGGGTGAATGTATGACATTGTTCTGCATTCTGTCCATCAATTGTTGTTTTTGCATTTGTCACCCCGAGTGGGACGGGTATGCCCAGACGTGGGTCCCGTGCTCTCCATGCCACTGGAGTCAAGCTATCCTGGCTGATGAGGGCTGAAAGCCCGAAACCGGTCCTAGGATGCTTGTTTCCAGTCCATGGAGGACCTGGCCTGGCAGTTCGGGCTGGACTGTTCCCATTGGGCGCAGGGTCAAGACTGATTTGCATATGGCTGGGTCCAAACTGGAATGGCATGGTGAGCAAAAAAACGATGGATTTAGGCCCAGATCTCTGTACTGGGGTGAATGTATGACATTGTTCTGCATTCTGTCCATCAATTGTTGTTTTTGCATTTGTCACCCCGAGTGGGACAGGTATGCCCAGACGTGGGTCCCGTGCTCTCCATGCCACTGGAGTCAAGCTATCCTGGCTGATGAGGGCTGAAAGCCCGAAACCGGTCCTAGGATGCTTGTTTCCAGTCCAGGGAGGACCTGGCCTGGCAGTTCGGGCTGGACTGTTCCCATTGGGCGCAGGGTCAAGACTGATTTGCATATGGCTGGGTCCAAACTGGAATGGCATGGTGAGTACAAAAACGATGGATTTAGGCCCAGATCTCTGTACTGGGGTGAATGTATGACATTGTTCTGCATTCTGTCCATCAATTGTTGTTTTTGCATTTGTCACCCCGAGTGGGACGGGTATGCCCAGACATGGGTCCCGTGCGCTCCATGCCACTGGAGTCAAGCTATCCTGGCTGATGAGGGCTGAAAGCCCGAAACCGGTCCTAGGATGCTTGTTTCCAGTCCAGGGAGGACCTGGCCTGGCAGTTCGGGCTGGACTGTTCCCATTGGGCGCAGAGTCAAGTCTGATTTGCATATGGCTGGATCCAAACTGGAATGGCATGGTGAGCAAAAAAACGATGTATTTAGGCCCAGATCTCTGTACTGGGGTGAATGTATGACATTGTTCTGCATTCTGTCCATCAATTGTTGTTTTTGCATTTGTCACCCCGAGTGGGACGGGTATGCCCAGACGTGGGTCCCGTGCTCTCCATGCCACTGGAGTCAAGCTATCCTGGCTGATGAGGGCTGAAAGCCCGAAACCGGTCCTAGGATGCTTGTTTCCAGTCCAGGGAGGACCTGGCCTGGCAGTTCGGGCTGGACTGTTCCCATTGGGCGCAGGGTCAAGACTGATTTGCATATGGCTAGGTCCAAACTGGAATGGCATGGTGAGCAAAAAAACGATGGATTTAGGCCCAGATCTCTGTACTGGGGTGAATGTATGACATTGTTCTGCATTCTGTCCATCAATTGTTGTTTTTGCATTTGTCACCCCGAGTGGGACGGGTATGCCCAGACGTGGGTCCCGTGCTCTCCATGCCACTGGAGTCAAGCTATCCTGGCTGATGAGGGCTGAAAGCCCGAAACCGGTCCTAGGATGCTTGTTTCCAGTCCAGGGAGGACCTGGCCTGGCAGTTCGGGCTGGACTGTTCCCATTGGGCGCAGTGTCAAGACTGATTTGCATATGGCTGGGTCCAAACTGGAATGGCATGGTGAGCAAAAAAACGATGGATTTGGGCCCAGATCTCTGTACTGGGGTGAATGTATGACATTGTTCTGCATTCTGTCCATCAATTGTTGTTTTTGCATTTGTCACCCCGAGAGGGACGGGTATGCCCAGACGTGGGTCCTGTGCTCTCCATGCCACTGGAGTCAAGCTATCCTGGCTGATGAGGGCTGAAAGCCCGAAACCGGTCCTAGGATGCTTGTTTCCAGTCCAGGGAGGACCTGGCCTGGCAGTTCGGGCTGGACTGTTCCCATTGGGCGCAGGGTCAAGACTGATTTGCATATGGCTGGGTCCAAACTGGAATGGCATGGTGAGCAAAAACGATGGATTTAGGCCCAGATCTCTGTACTGGGGTGAATGTATGACATTGTTCTGCATTCTGTCCATCAATTGTTGTTTTTGCATTTGTCACCCCGAGTGGGACGGGTATGCCCAGACGTGGGTCCCGTGCTCTCCATGCCACTGGAGTCAAGCTATCCTGGCTGATGAGGGCTGAAAGCCCGAAACCGGTCCTAGGATGCTTGTTTCCAGTCCAGGGAGGACCTGGCCTGGCAGTTCGGGCTGGACTGTTCCCATTGGGCGCAGGGTCAAGACTGATTTGCATATGGCTGGGTCCAAACTGGAATGGCATGGTGAGCAAAAAACGATGGAGTTAGGCCCAGATCTCTGTACTGGGGTGAATGTATGACATTGTTCTGCATTCTGTCCATCAATTGTTGTTTTTGCATTTGTCACCCCGAGTGGGACGGGTATGCCCAGACGTGGGTCCCGTGCTCTCCATGCCACTGGAGTCAAGCTAACCTGGCTGATGAGGGCTGAAAGCCCGAAACCGGTCCTAGGATGCTTGTTTCCAGTCCAGGGAGGACCTGCCCTGGCAGTTCGGGCTGGACTGTTCCCATTGGGCGCAGGGTCAAGACTGATTTGCATATGGCTGGGTCCAAACTGGAATGGCATGGTGAGCAAAAAAACGATGGATTTAGGCCCAGATCTCTGTACTGGGGTGAATGTATGACATTGTTCTGCATTCTGTCCATCAATTGTTGTTTTTGCATTTGTCACCCCGAGTGGGACGGGTATGCCCAGACGTGGGTCCTGTGCTCTCCATGCCACTGGAGTCAAGCTATCCTGGCTGATGAGGGCTGAAAGCCCGAAACCGGTCCTAGGATGCTTGTTTCCAGTCCATGGAGGACCTGGCCTGGCAGTTCGGGCTGGACTGTTCCCATTGGGCGCAGGGTCAAGACTGATTTGCATATGGCTTGGTCCAAACTGGAATGGCATGGTGAGCAAAAAAACGATGGATTTAGGCCCAGATCTCTGTACTGGGGTGAATGTATGACATTGTTCTGCATTCTGTCCATCAATTGTTGTTTTTGCATTTGTCACCCCGAGTGGGACGGGTATGCCCAGACGTGGGTCCCGTGCTCTCCATGCCACTGGAGTCAAGCTATCCTGGCTGATGAGGGCTGAAAGCCCGAAACCGGTCCTAGGATGCTTGTTTCCAGTCCAGGGAGGACCTGGCCTGGCAGTTCGGGCTGGACTGTTCCCATTGGGCGCAGGGTCAAGACTGATTTGCATATGGCTGGGTCCAAACTGGAATGGCATGGTGAGTAAAAAAACGATGGATTTAGGCCCAGATCTCTGTACTGGGGTGAATGTATGACATTGTTCTGCATTCTGTCCATCAATTGTTGTTTTTGCATTTGTCACCCCGAGTGGGAGGGTATGCCCAGACGTGGGTCCCGTGCTCTCCATGCCACTGGAGTCAAGCTATCCTGGCTGATGAGGGCTGAAAGCCCGAAACCGGTCCTAGGATGCTTGTTTCCAGTCCAGGGAGGACCTGGCCTGGCAGTTCGGGCTGGACTGTTCCCATTGGGCGCAGAGTCAAGTCTGATTTGCATATGGCTGGATCCAAACTGGAATGGCATGGTGAGCAAAAAAACGATGGATTTAGGCCCAGATCTCTGTACTGGGGTGAATGTATGACATTGTTCTGCATTCTGTCCATCAATTGTTGTTTTTGCATTTGTCACCCGAGTGGGACGGGTATGCCCAGACGTGGGTCCCGTGCTCTCCATGCCACTGGAGTCAAGCTATCCTGGCTGATGAGGGCTGAAAGCCCGAAACCGGTCCTAGGATGCTTGTTTCCAGTCCAGGGAGGACCTGGCCTGGCAGTTCGGGCTGGACTGTTCCCATTGGGCGCAGGGTCAAGACTGATTTGCATATGGCTGGGTCCAAACTGGAATGGCATGGTGAGCAAAAAACGATGGATTTAGGCCCAGATCTCTGTACTGGGGTGAATGTATGACATTGTTCTGCATTCTGTCCATCAATTGTTGTTTTTGCATTTGTCACCCCGAGTGGGACGGGTATGCCCAGACTTGGGTCCCGTGCTCTCCATGCCACTGGAGTCAAGCTATCCTGGCTGATGAGGGCTGAAAGCCCGAAACCGGTCCTAGGATGCTTGTTTCCAGTCCAGGGAGGACCTGGCCTGGCAGTTCGGGCTGGACTGTTCCCATTGGGCGCAGGGTCAAGACTGATTTGCATATGGCTGGGTCCAAACTGGAATGGCATGGTGAGCAAAAACGATGGATTTAGGCCCAGATCTCTGTACTGGGGTGAATGTATGACATTGTTCTGCATTCTGTCCATCAATTGTTGTTTTTGCATTTGACACTACAACAGAGACACACGCATCAGGTACTTCATTGGAAGCCCAACACTTAACCACGCCCAGAGCCCCCGGGTGATCATCCACACCCCTACGCTGGACTGTCGTATGCCAGCCCACTCCAGCAACGCCTACAGGGGGGTACGACACAGCTACATGTCCCAGGTCTCCCCCACTGCCTGAAGTGACATTGTTGCGTCCGCTGTACACAGCACAATGCAATGTGGCAGGGCCCGGGGCCCTCATGCATACACAATGACCACACGGACACACTTAGATAGTTTGTGGAACTGGCTATGGGCACGTGCGCCTGGCCCCTTTTATTGCCAGGGTCACATGTCCAGTGACGGCTGTGCTGGATGGGTGTGGGGTGAGTGTGAGCCAGCCCTCAAGGAGTGGTTGGTGCTGGCAACAACTACAACAGTGATCAGACAATCAGAAGTTCACAGTTCAAACACCAAGTGTCCATGACTTGAGCTGCACGGAGTTAGTGGCCCCGGATGCACAGCGGCCGGCACATGGAACACCTCCACGGGACGGTGACTACCGGTGCACTGAGGTAGGGCCACGAGAGCTGAGCGGGTCCTCGTCGATGTCCAAGGTGAAAGTCGCGGAGGGTTTTGGGGGACAGTGGAAGGTGATCTTCCAGGGCATGATACAGAGGGCAGTACCAAGCAGACACAGGCAATATGGAGGAGATGAATGCTACAGACTCATTTTTGACACCAAGTCAGTATCAGCTACATGATGATGAAGACAACCCCCAGGCCATAGACTCAGACCCCACCAAAGTTCAACCAGAGAGTGTCCATGGATTTCGGGGCATAGAGTTAGTGGCACCAGAGCTGAAAGGGGATGCAGTCTGCAATGAGGCCTGTACAATGGTATAAACTCTGCCATAAATAAATCAAGGCTCAGTTCCAAATGTGTGACCTACTTGATCGTAGTGTAGGCCGGAGGCAGCGGTCAGCAGGGGCCCCCAGCCACGTGTCCTTGGCTTGCGATGCACAGAGTCAGTGGCATCAGAGCAGTTGTTGGTAGTGTTCGGTCACCTCCGTAATGAGAATCCTTTTTTTCTCCGGACTGAACCGCGTCTTCCTCTTACTCCTCTCCTTGCGTACAATGATATGGACTCTGCCATTGCACAAGACTCAGTTCCAAATGTGTGACCTACTTGACCGCAGTGTAGCCCGGAGGCAGCGGTCTGCGCAGGCCAACTGCTGTTCAGGCAGCTCCTCCTGGTACTCTCACACACGGCGTTGGAATGCCATGTGGCGATGATTTGTGGTTGACGGAGGTAGAAGCACCCAAGATGAGCGTGTGTGCAGCCTGCGACGATGCTGTGCCCTGCCTGGTCCGGACTGGATTGGTTTGGTGTGAGGCCTGCTGGACCGCAGTGTAGGCAGTACACAGGTGACCCCGCGGTGCTGGGCCGCAGTGTAGGCCGAAGGCAGTAGTCAGCAAGGGCCCACAGACACGTACCGTTGGAATGCTATGCACAGAGTTGGTGGCACCACATCGAAGGGAGTACGGTGATATAAAATCAGCCATAAACGTATGTACTCTGCCATTGTATAATCAAGACTCAGTTCCAAATGTGTGACCTACTGGACCGCAGTGTAGGCCGGAGGCAGCGGTGGAGTATGTCAATGAGAAAGGAGTAATGGGGGCCTATGTCGCGGAGGCCGTGATAGTCTGAGGAGGCTGCCATGGTCGCGGGCCTCGGGCTTGGAGCTTGCACCGGCACGTGGTGGGCCCTCTTTGACACACGCCGGTGTCGGCAGGTGAGCAGTGCGGCCTTGGTGCGCTTGGGCGGTCATGACAGGTCTTGGGACCAGCGGGCTGGGGTGCAGCAGGCGCACAGGATCGCAGGCACCGCCGCTCACGGTGTCGGCCTCGTGGCGGGGTGAGAGGAGCCGCCCTGGCAGACAGGTTGGCCATTCCGGAAGAGAACCACGCCCAGAGTAACGGGCTTTTTATTCACACCCCTGCGCTGGCCTGGCGTACGCAGGGCCAGCCCACTCCGCTCACGCTCACAGGGGGGGCGTAACAAGCTACATTTCCGCATTCTTCCCCTTTGGCTGCAGTAACATGGTTGCGTCCACTGTCCAGTACACTGCAGACGCCAGCAGTGTATGTCGACATGGAAATGTCTGTGGTCTGCATACTGAAGTCTGTCCAGCACATCCACGCCACACTTGGCATTGTGTACATTCACATTCATGGGTCTCTTGCCTCCTTCGCACATGCCTGGTTCCCACCTCTCCCCACATTCTGCAATTGTGTGGCTGAGGTGCCATGCCGTTGATGGCTTGTGTAGATGGCTAGCCCAGGTTGCCACAGTAAGTTGTGTTGTCGTGTCTGGAATGTGGGACTGTTGGTTGTCATGTTGTATGTGATTTTGTGACGTTTGCATTCCCAGAGTTGTGAGTTGTATGTTGGTGGAGTTGAGGTGTGTGGTGTGTTCAGTTGTTACTTACCGACGAGCAGTGCATTTCCATAGTTGGCATCCTGAAAGCGCTGGGTGATGATGGACTGTCGGAAGATGAAGGAATCATGCACACTGCCTGGGTAGTTGGCGATGACATTGGTGAAGAGTCCCCAGTGGTCCACTATTGCCTGCACATTGATGGAATGCGTGTGTTTCCTGTTGCGGTAATTGTGTGCAGTGGCGGCAGGGGGCACGAGGAGTACATGTGTGCAGTCGATTGCCCCCAACACGTGCGGGAAACCAGCTATGGCGTAGAAGCCTTGCTTGATCTCCAGCTGTTCCTGCGCAGTGTGTGGGAAGTAAAGTTGCTGGGGTACCAAGCTGATGATGGCATCCAAGACAGGTGTGAGGAACTTTGACAGGGCTGGCTGTGAGACTCCTCCGACTCTGGCAGTTGTTGGTTGGAAGGTCCCAGAGGCCAACAGGTGCAGCACGGCCAGCAGCTTTGTCTGCGGAGGGATGTTGGTTCTCCGCTGTGTTGGTACCGTCAGCCTGTGTGCAATGATGGTCAGGATGCGGAGGATGGTTGTCCTTTTGAGCCTGTAGTGGGCAATGACTTCCTCTGGTGTTAATTCTCTGAGGCTGGTGCGTTTTCGGAAGGTCCTTTGTCTTTGTATGCGCTGCCTCTGTGGTAGTCCGGGGGGGGGGGGTCCTGGGGGAGGTGGGGGTCCTGGGTGTGGTGGCGGTGGGTGTTGTGGCCCTCTTGGGGCTCCGAGCTGCATGACCAGTAGCTCCATGGCATCTGTTGTTCTTCAGGTGTGGCTGTGGGCTGGGCTCCCTTTTATGGTGCAGGTTGTCATCCGACTTAACACCAGGTAAGAGCAGGTGTTAAATCCCTGCTGCTAACGCGCCTTATCGCATGTTTTGTGATCTTATCGCCGATCTGGCTGGTCGTTGGGAATGTTGCGAAGTGGTGTTTCGCGGCTTTTTGCACGGGAACGCCTACTCTGCATCTCATTAGCGTTAGTTGCCGGTGTCATCCGTGGCGATGTTTTTTGCGACTGCTATCGCAGGAAAACAGGTGATATCTGCTGTTAGCACCAGCTTGTGAATGGTGCGATTAATTTATCGCCACTTTGGCTGCGATAAAGTGCCGCTAACTCGGCGATAAGTCCTTGAGAATATGCCCCTCAATCTTCTTTAGAGCTGAAGACCTGAGGTCTTTTTTTACCCATGGTCGTCACCACCAGGAAAAACCTTGTGGTCACAAACAGGCAAAACAAATTATGAACCCCACACCCTCAGAGAAAACAAACATGGTGGGTGTTTGCTTGTGAAAAACAAACATTTTTGGTGCTTAGCTGCCAGAAAGATATCAGCTGCTTACAAAATATTCAGGCCCAGATTCTAAAAAAATGTCATGGAACGCAGCGCAGCCCCTAAAGACAGGGAGAGAGCAGGAAAGCACCATATTCACAGAGATATGGCACTCTCCTCCTTCTCCCTAGTGCCAGCGCTGATTTCAGCTGGCATGCGCCAGGCACACACACACACCTTAGCGCCAAAGTACTAGCGTGCGTGCCTGAGTCTAGCACAGGTTTTGTACAGGAAGGGTGCCCTTCCTGTACAAAATACTATGCCTAGACACACTTCAAAGCTTTTCCTACTTTGCATGTGTGCTTCACAGTGCATCACGCATGCAAAGTCAGAAAATAAAGTAGAAATAAAATATTTCTACTTTTAACACCTGCTTTACACCGGCATTCATGATTGGTGCTAAACCCTGTCTACAAATGACAATAGATAGTGTTTCGCGTCAAAACGTATGGCTGCATGCATGGAAACGCCCATGTGTGACCCATGTAACGCCCCCTTGATGCAAAGTAATGCAAAGCAGCATTTTGCGCTGCTGTGCATTACTTTTCTATACAAACCAACGCTAATACCAATTAGCGTTGGTTTGTTAATCCCCAAATAGGTTCAGCTTCGGGCAGGGCACAAGTCCTATAAAAAGAAGTGGGGGGACTGACCAAGTAAAACAGTATGCAAATGACATCATGATGCGTGCCATCACAGCACATGACGTCACGACGTAGCGCTATAAAAGAAATAAAATAGTGCTATTTAAATTATTTGTGTAAATACTGGGACAGACCAACCCATCTGACAGTCTTACAGTGTCTGCACTTATATACAGGGACAAAACAAAGGCAAAAACATGCCTCTCTTAAGTACCTGTGAAGAGAAAGCAAGCTGTGTGCCTTTGTTTCCCTCTGTGGCATTTACATTTAAGTGTGAGGTTCCATGCGGCCCCCAGTCAGCATATTCAAACAAAAGGAGGCTGGATGGCCCCTTAACTTCGGCCCAGCTGGAGGTGAAAAAAGGCTCCCTGGCTGCCTGCACGTTGCTGCTGGGAATGGAAAGCAGACAACGTACGGGCGCTGCTGCTGAACGTGTCCGGTGTCTTACACTGGGACAAGTTCAACATATTTCTGTGGGGCCCAACTTCTTAGCAGGGGGGACGGCGTCCACCCTGTGAAAATAGTGGGTGGACGCCGTGTACCTGCGTGTACCCCCAACTCGTGCCCTGGCTTCGGGTTAGCATTACAAAAGTAACGCTAACCCAATGCTAAATCTTTGTGACTCTGGGCCACAGTGCCTTCAGAAGAGCCGCTGTGGTGATGGCTTCGCTAAAGGCACAGAGATTACACTTTCCCTTGCGGGGCCCGTCTCCCTACTTCCCACTCCAGGAAACTGCTAAAAGCCTCGAAATATGCACATGATATTGAGCACCCCATCGGCAAACATTTGTCGTAGTAGTATTTCCCGTCTAGCTGAAAGCCTAGCAAATGGTAGCTATTTGGGTGGACCGGCAGGAGTCGGAAAGCCGACTCTATGTCTGTTTTGGCTAAAAAGGCTCCCCTTTCTTCCTGACGTATCAGGTCTACCGCGTCGTCTACTTATGCATAGGCTACTGCGCAGACGTCCTGTTCCAGCCAGTCGTTGACGGACTGCCCTTGCGGGTGAGACAGATGGTGTATCAGCCTGAATTTCCCTTCCTCCTTCTTGGGTACTACCCCTAGCGGGGAGACCATCGAGTTCTCCAGCGGGGGGGAGTTGAACGGGCCAGCCACCCGGCCCAGCTGGATTTCCTTGGCTACCTTGTCTCTTGCTATGCTTGTGTTTTCCCTTACCGACTTCAGGTAGTGGCTCTCCCGTGCCCTTTGTGCTCCTTTGTATGGTATGATGAAGCCTTGTGTGAAACCCTCCGCCAACTTTTGTCTTTCTGCTGCCTTAGGATACTGGCCTAATAGATAAACCAGCCTGCTGGTTTTGATTGGGGTTGGTAGCAGCTGTCCCCTGCCCTTGGCCCCTGGCCCCCCGATCGTGGGGGCCCGCTCGCTATTTCCTTGTGTTGGTTCTGTCTTTACTAACTCCTGACCCCTGGCCTTGCATGCAGCGGACTGCAGAGTGGTTTCCCCCGCAAGACCCACAAGCGTGTTTGAACCTGCATCCTGTCCCCCACTTACAGTCATCTTTGTTAAATTTCCAGCAAGGTTTCCCAGATTTGGTGGTTTCCTGGCTCTCGCCTTTGGAACCTTGGCCTTCATATTTGCCCTTACTCCCATAGGGGCGAAAATTGCTGTCCCTAACGCAAGACAAAACAGAGGGCCCAACCACGAAACTGTCTTTCCTAGGGATAGAGCTAGACACGATCGCAGGGACATGCAGATTACCACCCAACAAGGTAGCGGAGCTCAAGGAGATCATGGGTAGGCTGAGGTTACAAAGGAAGGCCACACTAGGCGAGGTGCAGCCGTTGCTGGGGAAACTGAACTTCGCAACCAGGGTGATCCCGGCGGGGCGGTCATTCGCAAGGAGGCTGGCATAGCTGACATGGGGCATGACGCCAAAACACCACTGGGTCCGCTTAACGCAAGGGGTAAAAGCAGACCTAGAACAGTGGGAATCCTTCCTGTCCAATTTCAATGGCACCCTCATATGGCGCGAGCCATGGGTACCAGCAAATCAGCTTGAGCTGTACACGGACGCAGCAGGGGGCCTCGGTTTCGGGGCCATACTGGGGACAGCATGGGCGGCAGGGGCATGGCCAGAAGCCTGGAAACAAGCAGTGGCCACAGCGAACATTTCACTGCTGGAACTGTTCCCCATAATAGTGGCTTTCCACATCTGGGCAGAGCAACTAGCAAACAGGCAGATAACACTATGGTCTGACAACCACGCAGTTGTGCAGGCAATCAACTCAGGGACGGCGAAATGCGCATCTGTGGTCAGCCTGTTACGAAGATTGGTCCAATGCCAACTGAGGGCGAATATAGCGCTGAGGGCACGACACGTCCCAGGTATAGACAACTCAGTTGCGGATGCCATTTCCCGTTTTCAGTGGGCAAGGTTCCGAGAACTCTCTCCAAATGCAGACCAAGGGATGACCCCGGTACCGGAAGAGGTATGTGCATGGATAGAGCTGGCCTAGGAGTTGGGGGGATCTCCCTCTGATCGGTAAGACCATAGGTAGCGTGGCGTGAAGACAACCTAGAAGGATAGGAAAGGAAGAAGAATTGATAGAAGTAGATGGAAGGCTCATGCAGTGAACTTGAGATGCCTCACGGCAGGGACACGGAGGGAGCAAGCAGTGGTCAGTAGCCACAGAGAGAGTAGATGGAAGGCTCCCGCAGGGCCCTTGGGAGCCTCACGGCAGGGGTACCAAAGGAGCGAAAGGTAGAACCCAGCCGCAGGCTGGATAGATGAGGTGCTCCCATGGGGTCCTTGGGATGCCACACGGCAGGGACCCCGAAGAGCAGGGAGGGGCCAAGATGGCACTGAAGGCAAGCGGGACGGCACTTGCAGCCCGGGCAAGTCTGGACGGACACCCACCAAGTCGGTAGCAAGTTGAAGCCTAACCCCTTGGCAACAGTGGCCGTGGTTTTGGGGTCCCCTCCTGAAGGTGATCTGTCTGAGAGCAGAGAACAACCAAAAAAATGGACTGAAGGAGCCACTATGGCGAATCATTGAGCGAAGAACAAATGTTATGTTTAACAATGAGAACAAATGTATAAATGTTTAAGTGTTTAATAATAAACTGCAACCTTTTTTGGCACCAAGCAAGTTGTCCATGATGTGTTGGAAGGTCGAAGGGGTGCAGTTGGAAAGCGACTAAGGGAGGGGGAGGCAACTCTCCACCTGCGAGGGGTTGTGGTCAGGGGGCGGCCGGGAGGTGGTTATCTTGTTGGTGTGGTATGACTGGCCCACTTGTTCAGCTGCCAGATGGGGAGTTTCTGGGAACAGGGATGGTGAAGGGAAAAACATTATTTGCACATTGAAAGTCATTCTTCCTCTTCTCTCCACCTACTCTCTCTCTTACTACCAGCCGCGGTCCATGCAGGTAAGGGCGGCGTGGGGGAATTTCGAGGGACAATGCCGAGGGAAAATTAAATAAATAATTAATTTCCCCTCTGCATCGTCTCTCGAAATACCCCCACGCGGCCCCACCGCCCCACAGCTGTTACCTGCACAGACTGCAGCTGCTTACTACAAGGTTTACTCCAACAAATCATTACGACTGGGCTTCTCTGGAAACTTGACCATTTCAGGCTACATTTTTTGGTGGCTTTTTCAACATACTCACCATGTTGGAACAGGCATACAGCGCTCTCCATCTGCCCCACCCCACCACAGATTTACTAACACTTTGTACTGGGTTTGGATTACTTTTCTAATGCAAACCTGTCTCAGAGTGTTATGCTGGGATTTACTCTCTAACGCATATCCGGATTTGCATTGGATAGTTTTGCAAAATAACTTAAAGTTGCGCTATTTGCTGGCTTTCGTTACTTTGTGTCAAGTGAGCGATCCATGGGTGGTACATGCGTGTTCCCATGCAACTTCCCATGGATTTTAGCGCAAATTCCAGTTTACAAATATGCTAGACAGGGATTGATGCCAGAATCTTATACTTCCGTGAGCCAAGTGTAACAAGGAGAATTTATTTCATTTTCCTCGTTTTTCCTACTTAACATCAGTGCTGCAGTGTACAGCACGCATACATAATAGGAAACGTGTTAAAAATTCTTTTTTTTTCAATTGTAAGAGTTCTCTTCCAATACAAAAACTATTCCTTACAGAACACACACACCCTTGCTCTAAGGCACAAGGTTGGGTGCATAGGCTCATGTGAATGTCCAGTATTTGTAAAGTGCAAACAAGTACCCGAGGGCGTCAAGGCGTTGGGGGCCGTCGGGAAGATTAAGCGAGCTATTGCCCAGAGTCACATGGTGCTGGACTGATCTGCCGCCGGCGATCGAACCGTGAGACCCCGGGTTCCAGAGTCAGCCACCCTGGCCGCTGCGCCACACCTCTTCCCGGCTCATGGCAGCCTGAAGTGCTCCAGCACAGGGAGAGAAGAAACCAGCACTATCGCTTAGTAGAGATGGAGCTGTTCTGCTCTCTCCATTTCACGCAACGCATCACAGCACCTTTAGTTGCTGCGGCACATTGTGTGAATTCTTCGTAAATCTGGGTCAAGATGTGTAGCAAAGGGTATCCCACAATGTACTCTACAGCAACATAACATCAGTATGTAAGGAACTCTGACAGCCGCTGAGTATGATCTCTACCTTGTAAAATCTCAAAACAAAAACATTCAAGAAAATTTATATTTTCCCTACAGGTCCAAGGGTTAGTCAGGTACCAATCTAATCTCGTTTTTCATCTTGACTAAAATGCAAGTATCCTTGGACCATGGAGCATGCAACTTACTGCTTACTTCATTACACAGTCACACTGTTAATCTTCGAAAGCAGGTCCCTTCTTGAATTACAACCCATTAGCTTGCAGCACCTGTTTGCTGAGGAGTCGCAATTTCGAGGGTTGTATACAGTCTGTCCTTCCAGTACCTGTATTGGCCACCTATGTGATTGTCTGTCATTGCAGATAAAAAAAATCTGTCATGCTGTAAAAACAGAGGGCCCTCATGCAGGTTTCCAACCCACCCACATATCTGTGAAGGAGGAGGGTGCCTTTGTGAATCAGAACAGCCAGGCAGTGATGGTCAATCTTAAATAGGAAGGTGTGCTGAAATCTATAGGGGAAGGCCGCAGGTGCTGAAAAGAAGACACACCAAAATGCCCTCCTTATTTGCTTCCTTTAAGAAGCCCCTACACATCCTTTCCACTTCCCCCTAGATGCTGGTGCCCATGCTTGTGTTCATCATGTCCTTCAACCTAAAATTATTTTTCTATCCTATGAATTTTCTGTTACCTCATGTACACCTTCACCTTGGAATTTAAGACACTGACATGATCTACTGTATTTATTGCTACTGTGTAAAGCGCCCAGACTGTAGTGTGGGAGAATGGCCGCGCCTCCCCGCGCTCATGCACATGGGCTGTAATAAAGGATGTGGGAGGCAGCAGGTGCTCTTAAACTAGCTCCACAACACTAAGTGCACGAGCCAGGGGCGTACCCCGTTTTATTAATTTAGCCCTGACTTCCAACGTGAGATCAGGTAGCGCATGTGTGTGAGCAAGCATGGTGTTGGACACACCCAAGCGCCGTACTACATTCTTCCAAAACATTCAGCAAACAAATAACTAACAACATTGAAAATTGGGGTTCAGCAGGAGTTCAGGTTATGGCCAGTTCTGTCACTGGCAATACTCTCCTTCAGTCACACATGTAGTCCTTAAGATTTTTAGGCCATCTGATGGCAGGCCTCAGCCTGTAGGGATAACCTCAGACCGCCAAGGGTGTTGCAGGAGACTCAGGTGTCTAGGAGGGTCTGCCGCCCCCAGGCGAAGGGCTGTCACCACTTGCTGTGATGGGGTGGACGTGGGGGTGCCGTCAGTCTAGGCAACGTCCAGGCCCTCTCCCTCTACTTTTCGTCAAGGTGTCTGAATGCCTTGCTCTTCGAATCCGTATGTGCATAGGGAACACTACTTGGTGAAGGCAGACACATTCCTTGTTACACAGTCTGAGTTGTTTTTTGCTGTGAGCAGTGGTTAATTTGTAAAAAATTAAGTGCTGGGGCACTCGTCAGGAGGCATCTTACACCAGCCCATTTCTCCTGTTAACGCTGCCTAAAACAGAACCAACTACTAACCGTGAAAGTGGGGAGAGGATGTGGTGTAATCGCCAAAGCTGCCAGACTTTGGAGGTGGGGAACCAGGTTCGAGTCTCGGCATCAGCTCAACATTCTGTGATTCTGGGCAAATCACTTAATGTCCCTGTGCCTACCATAAATATATGTGAATGTGTCCTTAACGGGTGCTCATGAAAAGTGCCAATGTTGATGATTAGGTGCCGGTGCTAAGCACCAGAAACTTCCAGATCAAATTAAGTACTGGCTGTGAGCATTATGCCTTTTATGGCAATGGCTTGGAGGGGGCATGATTCAAAAGGCAGCGTAAACTTCCCCCCGGGGGTCGGTTATGGAGGAGGACCCAGTCTCTAACCATGATGTCAGACATTTTAGCTCTCCGTGCATGACTGGCTTTGTCAACAGCATCCATGGGTTCAGGAGTCCAGGCTGCTGCATGGGGAATGGTGTCTCATATAGCCCTATTGAATAGTACATTTGCAGGTGCTTGTTGCGTTGTACTGTGCGGAGTGCACCGGTATGCAGTCTTGTGAATGGCATATCCCACATCAACTTGTTGTTCGCACGAAATGAGAATGGTCTTATTGAGCATGTACATCAGCCTTTCGACTTCGCCATTAGCTTGGGGCCATCTAGGCATGATCTTTCTGTGTTTGATAACGAGGGATTGCAGGTAGTGTGTGAACTCCTGGCCCTAAAAGGGAGCTCTATTGTCGCTCTTGAGAGTGTTTGGGACTCTACATTTTGCAAATAGTTTGTTGAGGCACTTTTTGGTGTGTTCAAATGTGGTCGCTTGAAGTATTTCTACTATGGGAAATTTTGAGAAGGCATCCGAAACTACAAGCATATGACGCCCATTGGGCAGTGCCTTGAAAACAATAGTAATCTCACACCATGGCCCATCGCTGGGGGAGTCAGTAGCAACCACTAGTGGTCGATTTGGCAGCTTGATGACTTGGCATCAGTAGAATTTGACAGCCATACTGTCAACCTCGGCATCCTGGGCTGGAATCCAGACTTTTCTAAGCAGACAGTCTTTTGTGTTGGTAGCACCTTCATGCCTTGTATGAGCCACGGCTAACATGGTAGCCCAAAGCGAGCGAGGGATGAGATTTCGGTTGTCACGTAAGAGAATGTCTGGTGGCATGGTGGAGAGCTTGTGGTGGATGTTCCAGAGAGCAGTGAGGTCACATTGGGAGATGTCATTATACCTGGCACGGTCGCAGAGAAAATGTTTCCACGTCCCTGTCATGGCTGCTGCCCAGGATTTCTGCAGGCATGGGTCTGAGGCAGTGGTGTCTGCAATGTCCTGCAGGGCCATAGCCTTGGGGCAGTCCAGCTGTGTGACCCAGTTGACATAGTTGTCTGTGTAAGAGTGATGGCCAGGGGATCCATCTGCCAGTAGGCAAAGGTGTCATGAGAGATAATCGGCGGGATTATTACAGCCTGGTCTATAACCCAGTCATTTGATATTTCTAGAGTTGCAACGCCCACTTATCAATGCGGGGGTGGAATGCGGCTAGGTGCCCGCAAAAAGGAATAACAATGGTTTATGGTCCATGATGACACGTGATGGCTCGGAAGGGATGCCCATACAGATAAAGGTGGAAGTGGTGGCAGCCCACTTAATGGCAAGAGCCTCCTTCTCAATGTGGACATAGTTCTTTTCGGTGTCTGTGAGGGCCCTGCTGGCAAATACGATGGCTGCCCAGCAGTCATTTCTAATGTGCTGCATGACGACGACTCGAGGGCCAATGAGGCTGGTGTTGACAATAAGCTCGGAATCTTTGGCAGGGTCGAAACAGGCCATGACGGTGTCACAGAGAAGTGACTTTTTGATGGCTTGGAAGGCAGCATCTTCTGGCGCTCCCCACGCCCGTGGCGTTGATGCTTTGACTTCCCAGGTGCCTGACAGCATGGCCAGGTTGGGAATAAACCTTCCACAATAAGTAGCGAGACCAAGGAAACTTTTGACTTTGGCTGCAGAGGATGGTGTAGCTAATTCCACAATGACAGCGCACTTGGATGAGTCAACTCAGATGTAACCAAAAAAATCCATCTCCTGGTGAAAGATTTGCCATTTTGCACGGTTGAGAGTGAGGATAGTTGAGTTCATTCTCATGAGAGTGAAGTGCAGGCGGTGGCAATGGCTTTCGAGAGTGGGTTCATGAATAAGGATGTCAATGCTGACGTTGACAACCTCTTCAAGGCCAGCGAGAATCTTTCAGATAGCATTTTGGAACACTTCCGCCACTGATGATATCCCAAAGTTGAGTCTCTTGTAGGGGCGGAGGCCAGCATGTGTGGAGAACTTTGTAATATATCTGCTCTCTTCGTGGAGTTCGAGCTGATGGTACCCCAAGTTTAGATCCAGCTTCGAGAACCATCCAGATCTGTTAATGTCAGCTATACGGTCGCCAATCATAGGGATATGTGCCACTCTCTTTTTTATGGCCTGGTTGGACAGGCGCAAGTCTATGCAGGTTTGAATGCACCCTGGTTGTTTGGGCTTGTTTGCGACCACCATAGGAGACACCCACTGGGTCAGACCAAAACACCTTTTCGATGACTCTGTCGTCTTCCAACTTTTGCAGTTCCGCCTCCACCGTGGGACGGAGGTGAAAGGGGACCCTGCGGTGCTGAAAAGCGATGGAGTGGACGGTGGGGTCAAAGTGGGGGGAGACTGCCACTGCAGGGCCCTTCAGATGGCCCATGCCAGGGAAAAGGTAGGGAAAGTCTTGAAGGATGCAATCAACATCGCAGGAGAGGTCACCAATGACTGCGGCAAAATGAATGGGGCATAGCTGTTCAGCAGTGTCACAGCTGATGAAAGTCTCAGAGTCTGACAAAGTGACAAAAAACGGTGTCGGGGAGGAACAGCGCTTAATTTGTGCTGGTGTTTTCCGGTGGTCAGCACCGGCACTTAATTGTCAGCACCGGCACTAGTGACAGCCCACCACATGGTGGAGCTGTCTTTTTAATTTGGAGATGAGCACAACAACCGTGTTTATTAAGTCAATACACATTGAAAATTTGTAATACTAGCCTCTCGTGCCATTATTAAAGCTTTGCGTGGCCTGAAATAGTCTGAATTGTCATACTTGTAGGAGTGTGATGGTTAGGTGTTATGTTGGGACTGCCATTGACAGTACTGGCAGGCTATGGGTGGTGCAGGCTTCAGTGGCCTTCAGAGAAGAGCCCTGACACCTAATTGTTTACAAACAAAGCACTTGGGGTGGAGTGCAGGCCGTAGGACACAGAGCACGTAAAGACTCCCAACAGTGGGATGGGCATTGAGCGGCCATAGGTGAAAATGCAGGCTTTTGATGGTCTTAGTGGAGGCTGCAGAAGGAACAGGGTGTGGTATTGTGCTGGGCTAGTGATGTTAGCTGGTGCCCCCGTGTTGATGAGCATGGCAGGTGGGACGGGAGCAGTGCTTGGGATGACCAGAGTGGAGAGCCCAGGAGATCAAGAAGGTTTTATCTTCCTCCTTTTCGACATTAGGGCACCAGGGGCTAGGGTTGGGCAGTGTGCCTTCCGGTCGGAGGCATGGTCATTGACAATGGCTTTCATTACTTGGTGTCTGGACGCACCATGACCCCGGAAAGGGGGTGTCCGATGACTGCCTCAACAGACATGGGGAAGTGGTTTGGGCGAAGACACGCACAGCAGGCCTTGCCTCTGGCTGGGCAGTCAGCAAGTGGATGGGGGGAAACACCACAGTAACTGCAGTGGTCTGTAGGAGGTAGCCCTGCCGAGGCAGAACTGTGGCACCGTGGGGGTCCTTTGGAGACTACTGGTTAGGAAGGTGCAAATACTTCTCAATGTTTGAGTTGAAATGTGCTAGGGTTCACTACAGGACTAAACTTTGTGGTTACAGAGAAGACGGCTTTTTAGAGCTACCTACCTACAGCTACAGTAGTGGCAGAGAAATTCTGAAGCCCTTGCTCAATCTGGTCTGGTCGATTATTGGACAGCTGGTGGGAGTGAGCAAGTGTCAGTATCTCATCAAGGGGCATGTTGGGCCAGTGCAGGATGTGGCGCCAAAGTACAGAGACCCGCACACTTCCTTCTGTGGATCATCCTCTATGCAGGTACTTGCGAGCTCTCGCATGTGAGCATAGAAACATCAATGGATTCACCCTCACACTGGCACACTTGCTATAATTTGAATCTCTTAAAATCAAGGTTCATATGGAGTCACTGTATGCATTTTAGGGCTGTGATGGTGGCGTTATAATCGTCATACGCACCCGTTCCAGGAAGGTTGTGGAACAGTTTGAAGATTTCCTCCCCCGTGTATTGCAGAAGCAGGGATCTTTTGGTTTTGCCGTCAGTCTCTTTGGTCGCTTTAAGATACTTGTTTCAGGCAGCCTCCTATGTGCGGTATCACTCAGTTTGCTGAAAGGAGCCAGCGGATTGGATGTGCCACCAACGCCGTGGGTAGGCATGAGGTGCTGTGGAGGGGTCGGAAGGGCCTTGAGACGGCAGTGCAGCTGGCGCATCTGCATGCTGATTGGCATGCATGTAGTGGGGGTGGCTCGATGAGGAAGGCTGGCGACATCGAGATGCTTAAGTCATGTATGAACCAGGCAGGAGGGCATGATTCTGGCACTATGGTGGATGTCAGAGCACGAAAGCAGTCACGCACAAGGCAGCAGAGCGTGATCCTGGCTCTATGCTGGGTGGCAGAGCATAAAAACAGTCACTCACATAGAGATTAAGGCAGGATGGCACACTGGCGGTTGGCACAGGTGGTGGCTGGAAGGTAGGGCCCTGTCTGGGAGATGGCTGTTGGCGATTGGAGAGACGAGGGCCGCTTCTGGGGCAGACACAGAGTCAGCAGCTAAAAATAGTTATCAGAGAGGGACTCCGGGGTTTCACGGGCAGGGATCAACACTGCAGGGTGTCGGGGCTCACTGTTCCCAGAGGCAGCATGACTACAGGAAGAGATGTCGCTCATCAGGCACATTGGCTTCCAGCAATGGCAGTGGAGCGATGCGTGGTACGGTCTCTTCGTCGTCACTGTAGTGTGGAAGATGGTCGGGCCTCCCGGTGCACGAGCGTGCTCGCCTGTAATAAAGGAATGTGGGAGCCAGCAGGTGATCTTAAACTAGCTCCGAACTAACTGCAAGAGCCAGGGACATTCCCCTTTTTATTGATTTTCCCTGATCTCCAATGCGAGGTCAGGGCGTGCATGCGTGTCAGCAAGTACACCGTCGGGCATGCCAAAGTGCCATACTACACAGACTTCCTATTCCAGGATTTTGAAGTGCTATATTTTAAACTAACGAGGAGGTTTGCATCGCGTTTGCACCATGCATTGTGGTATGTGCGCAATGCAAACCTTAAATAAGATTTATAAAGCCACGCAAAGCCACTTTGTCTTCATAAATCTGGAGTAACGCAAGGCAGCATAAATCACTGCATTGCCTTACTTTGCCCAGGGAAGGAGTTCCATGGGTGTTGCATGGGTGTTTCCATGCAACTCCCATGGTTTTGGACACATTCCCAGATTTACCAGAACTGGTAAACCTGGGAATGCACCAAAACGTTACGCCTTCCCAGGGGAGGCATGACAAGGAGAAATATCTCTATTTCTCCTTGTTTCTTCCTCATTCAATGTGTGCTGCATTTTGCAGCACGCATAGAAAGAGGAATATGCCTTCCAGGATTGTTTTTGTGCAGGAAGGTGCCCATTCCTGCACAAAAACAAACCTACATGCAACACAGGCACCACACCACGGAGCAAGGGTGCCTGCATTGACGCTAGGCAGCCCATTGTGCATCAGCACATGGGAAAGGACAGGAATGCGCCGTATAGCCTTAAATACGGCGCGTTCCTGCCCTTTATCTGTCATGTAGTGCAGCGAAGCAAGGTGACTTGCTGTGCTGCACTGCATGACTTTTTCAAAAAATGAGCCCCTGAGTGAATTAAATAAGGGAAGCCCAATCTTATTCAATAGATTGTTTCTCTCTTCTGCTAAGTGCATGGACGACATACACTTGGAACATATTCTAAACTCAATTGATATGTCTTCTCACTAGACTATGTAGAATGTAGACAATAATGTGAATGAATTCGTCCATATAGCTTTGGATCTAGAACTACAAATTGGAGCTCTTCCTGAACATGATGTGCACATCTTCAGTAAGCTCATTTATGAAGGCTGTTGCTTCCAAGCAAGTCAAGCTTAAGAATGTTTATGGTCAGACTCCCAAAATAAGTTACTGCTCTGTCAGTACAATACAAATCTTTTGGCATGTTACCATCTACAAGGAATGACTCTGGCCCATCTATGGCCCATCTATGGTTCTAGTCTGGCATTGTAAAGCAAAGTAAGGGGCTTATTTACAAGCCCCTTTCGCCACCGGTGCGTCACTTTTTGTGACGCACTGGCGGCGCAACCTGCTGCCCCATATTTACAAGGACACGTAAAGCCACTGTGCGTGGCTTTTCGTGTCCTTGTAAATATGGCCCCTTCTCACTCAACACTTTGCGAGAAAGGGGCGTGACATGGGTGTTGCAGTGGGTGTTCCCATGCAACACCCATGTATTCTGCCGCATTTCCAGATTTACGAGAATTCGTAAACCTGGAAATGTGTCAGAATGCTACGCCACCCCAGGGGAGGCATAGCGCAGTGCAATGAGGAGAAATGTTTACATTCTGATGATTGCTTATTTTAACTTTTTAGGGAATAAAAGGTGCTTGCTGCCCAACAATCTGGAAACTTGGGGGCATATTTACAAGCCCCTATCGCACCACAACTGCACTTTTTTGGACGATGTGGTGGTGATAGGGGCTTCGCCTTATTCACAAGGCAACGTTAAGCCACTTAATGTGGCTTAACGCCGCCTTGTGAATAAGGCACCCTTTTAAGCTATACTTAGCAAGAAAGGGGAGGGCAATGGGTGTTGTGGTGGGCGTTCCATTGCAACATCGATTAATTTTGACGCTGCCCCCTATTTACAAGGGTGGCGTAAATATGGACCAGCGCCAAAATTAAGACCAGGAAAAACCTGGTCTTACCCTGACACAATGAGGAGAAATGTTCAATTTCGCCTCGTTTTTGCTGTTTCCATTTGTGCTGCGTTGTGCAGCACACATAGAAACAGCAAAACGCCATTGATTGTTTATGTGCAGGAAGGTGTCCCTTCCTGCACATTAACAATCATTAAAAAAAATGACGTTTTGCAACTTCTATGTGTGCTGCATTAAGCAGCACACATAGAAGTTACAAAACGCTATTTAACAATTGTTTATGTGCAGGAAGGGACACCTTCCTGCACATAAACAATCTTCCTCATAATTGCAGTTTCTAGAATTTGCACTGGTACTCAAATGATGTGTTATGCTGCAGTTCTGCCTTCACCTTTGTAACTATGTACAATGAAATTAAATCGATGGGAAGCAAATTGTAATTCTACCTTCTTGAAATACCCAAGTTTTTAGTTCTTATAAAAGGAAATTCTTATCCTCTTCGATACATTCTTATTTTTCTTACATTTGTGACACAAATAAAATTCTTATGACACTGAATAGGTCATTAAACGCAAAAATGTAGAACTAGTGTACACTGAAAGGTCAACAAATATCAAAAGAAAAGTACAAACTACAGAGGCAAATATGTTTTGTCAGAAGAGCATGGAGTACTGTCCTGCTTGAGAATGTATACATGCACAGTGTGTGATGAAGAAGTGGAATGGTGAGTGAGGAAATAGAGAAACTGCTATTTAGAATGTAAAGTGTGTTGACTGGGTGTGAAGTCTGACTGATTAGTCTGTGACTGATGCACATGCAGACTGCTGGTGGACATCTAGACCTGTTAACTAATAAAGATATGTAAAGTCACTTAACACCATCGTATGAGATGGTTCTGTTTACTGGAGACCTCCACAGCATCACTATCATTGACAGATATAAGGGATCACAATTTGAGACTGCTGGTCTATTGTAACAATAATAATAATTCTTCATGCAATGGTTAGTAGCACATTGGAAAGTCGCGAGCTCCATTGAGAACAATGAAGTGGCTCATGTCCAATAACGGCCGGCACGAGTCTTCTGGTCCAACATTCTAATGTTTGTTTTTATGTTTCTGCTGTTTTTGTTTAAAACATTCTGCACCCTACACCCCTAATTGGGTGGAATGTTCGTACTTTGTCCTATATTATTTGGTAAAAGGTCATATCTCTCGTTATAGGTGCTTGCTTACTGCTTAAGCTTATAACTCGGGTTCAGGGCCTTTAACAACCAATATAAGCAGTATGCTTTAATGCTATGCAAAATGCACAGAAGCATAAGCGATGGCTTAGAACAATCATTTAATGTAAAAAATCATGATAGGCCCAGGGAAATCATAGTATTGAAGAAGCAAAGACAAAGTCTGAGGCTTATTACGGGTTGTGTCCAATAGAAAGTACAATGGTAACACTGGATTCTCTGGCAAATCTCCCTTGCATTCGCAGTCCATGTTTAAATGTACGTCTACCCTGAACGACTTTTATTCTTGCAGCAACCTCAACCTGAACTTATTTCTTGTCAAAGTGCTAGCCTTTCATTGAAGAAATGTATTAACCTAAGGTTACAAGTTCATTTCATGTGTTTATTGCATGTAGTATTGAAAGCTATTATATGCAAATTGCCTCTGTAGGTCAAGGATTCTATAGCAATGTTAGTGTGGATTGATGAGTTGTCAGGTCTGAACACTCTGGGCTGGAAATGAGAAGATTCATCCATGTCCCCTCCACACCTATGGTAGCTTCACTGCACTATTGAGAGTACAACGGATGCTGGTGGGAAATCCACTGAAATTCTATACTAAATCTAGACCGACTTGCGGTGTGGGTGGTGGGCCTGTCCAAGGCAGTGGATGAAGATCTTCCATAAATAGACTTGCTTGCCAGGAAGGTAGAGGTATTACCACTTGCTGGTCTGCCATTGAAAATCCACTTGGAGAGACACACTCTTGTGAAAACTCCACCAAAGCCAGAAATTTCCAAATTTCGGAACTACAACTGTCCAACCATCAGAGGGCTATCTAGTTTGCCTAACGTGCAGGGAAGAGTTTTCCAATAGCTACGGGCATCTTGCCTGCTCTTCTGTAAAAACCCCCTCCTTCCTTGGTGGTCTTTCATGAAGACCACCATTTGGCAGACACATGGTGGATCAGCCATTTTAGATCAAATAGTTGATCTGCCCCCATTTCTGGCAGAGCTACCTCCGGATATTAGTGGAATGGATGGCTGAGCCAAAAGGAGCTTCCACAAGCTAAAACTTCACCGCCCAACTAACTCTAAAGAGGAGAAATAGGCCGCCCTTGACATTGGAGTTCATGATGCTGGTTTCACATTTGGTTCTCCTTAACAGCCTTACTTTACATCAGGTCCTAGGTTTGAATATGATGGATGTGCATTTTTATACATCATGGGACATTTCCTGACATTCCTTGTTAGCACAGAGGTGTTAAAGCATCTGCTGAGAATTATCCACGTCAGTGGTGCTTAACAGATTAGGGTTATTAATGCAAAACACAAAAGGATTAGCAAAACTGCATAACTTGTGCGCAAACAGCAAGGATCTTAACATTTTTTTCAGTTGTGTCATATAAACTACTACTTGGAAGTGATGCATTGTTACTGCTAACAGAAATCATGACTCAAACCGCTGTGCACATTTATTGCTTTCACTCTTGAAAAATGATTTATTGATGCACTGAAAATATTGGAATATGAATGTGTGTTTGTGTAAGGGAAGGAGGTTAGCAGAATATTCTTGTTGAAAGAAACAGGTACATGATTTTGTAACTCAATAGGAAAATTGTAAGAGGCTGTGACAGCTTGACTCTAATATTGTTAACTCCATATTGTCTGTTATTTGATTTGATTTGTGTCTTGTATTACAAAATAGTCTGGCATTTGGAGCCCTTTTCATGTTCTTGATGAGAAAAAGACTGGGACAGGTTCATAGAAAAGGCTACATGAGATAAAAACAAAGACTACATTTCAGCTATTTGAAAGGTTAAGAGTCTGATAAGTCAAATAGAATATTTGCCGCCAAATCTTTGACAAAGAGAAGCCTAAATCCAATAGATGGTTTGCTGAAATTTAGCGACAGGTGAAACACCTACAAACCAAACACTCCGAAGGACTGGATTGACCTACGAGGTGCTTACCAGTTACTGATGCCCTAGTATATCAGTAACCTTGAAGAGCGAACTTAAAGGAGCTGGCACACGGGCACTCATCTCTGGTTATTTTAAGGATAAAACGGATCTCTGAGTGACCTCAGACAAACCACAGTGAAATGTATGTCTGCAGATGGTTGAAATAGATTGATTAGTTTATGCCATTTAGGGCCTGTTGGGCTTGGCCCTTTTTGCAGGGTCATCTCAGAACTTTTTGCCTTCCTCCTGTATTTTTTCTGACCTGTTGTTGGTGGTTTTATGACTCTGGGCACTTTATCACTGCTCATCAGTGCTCATCTTGTGCTCTCTCTTGTAAACTTGGTAAGATTGGTCTACACCTGTTTGGCATATTTAATTTACCTATAAGTCCCATGTATAGTGGTATCTCATATACCCAGGGCCTGTAAATTAAATGCTACTGGTGGGCTTGCAGCGCTGCTTGCGCCACCCACCGAAGTAGCCTTTCAAACCTGTTTCAGGCCTCTGCCACTACAGGGCCTGCGCACGCAGTTTACTGCCGCTGTGACTTGGCATATAAAGTGGTTGCCATGTCTGCAACTCCCCTTTTACTACATATCAGTCACCCCTAAGGTAGGCCCTAGCTAGCCCTATGGGCAGAGTGCGGTTTAGGTAAAAGGTAGGACATGTGCCTTAACTGTGTGGCATGTCCTTGTAATGACAAGCAGCCTATTTGGTTTCTCACTACTGTGAGGCTGCCCTCTCAAAGGTTTGCATTGGGGATTCCCTGATATGTGCTTCAGTGGTAATTCCTGACATGAGAGGGGTAGCGTGACCATGTTTGGTATGTTTGGAATAGTAGTGATAAATCCTGCTTATTGGTGAAAGCAGATTTAGTATTACTATTTTAGAAATGCCACTTTTAGAAGTGGGCATTACTGTGTGCTATGTGTCTTTGTGCCCTGCCTTGATGTGTATTGACCATCTGGTTCTGACTGACAGTGGAGAGGGGATGTGCATTCACTCCAGCCAGTCCCTGGGGGGCTTGAGGTGTGTCCTGCCCTGCCTGGGTGACTCAGAGCTAGGCTGAATAGACCTTGGCTGAATTTAGAGTAGCAGGAGGAATTTTCCCTTGCACCTGAATAGGCCTGGTCTGCATTTGGAGTGGTGGGAGGAGTAGCCCCTGCACCTGAATAGGGCTGTGCCTGCTTTCCACAATGCTGGTTCCGCCCCCTGGTGGTGTGTCTGGGGCCAAGGCTTACACTGTGAATGGGGGGTGTTGTGCACTTGTAAATGTATTTTAAAAGTGCCCCCAGAACAAAGACATTGGGACTGTAAGTAAAGGGGCTGTGACCCCATGTGAGGAGAGAAGACACTGCGTGGGACGTGGGACCGGCAGGCTGCTGGACTACCAGGAGGAACCGCCTTGGGACTGAACTATTCTGGGGGGGCTGATCTACTGCCTATTGGGCTGAGATAAAAACTGCCACTTTGCACTGGGACCCTTGTGCTGGCCTGCCTGGCTCCACCCTGCTAGTGTGTCCCCAGTGCTCTCCCAGGAGTGCTGCTATGCCCCTGGTATGTGCAAACTTGAGCGCTCATTCATTTGGGCTCGTGGCCCTGGACCTAAGCTTGGAGGAAGCGGTGAATAGTTTGCCTGAGCCCCAGGTGTGGGCTCATGCTGCAGTAAAGTGCGTAGAGCGCTTCATTTTGCTGTGCTCAGAAGTGCTGTGCCTACACACCAGAAGCGCGTGGTGGGCGCTTTCACTTTTGTTGCCTGAGCCTGAGAAGTTGGCTCAAGCTCCAAATGCGGCGGGTGCAGAGTGCAATTGCACCATGAGGAGAAGCCGCAGTGCCGGAAGAAACCTGAATGCGACCCCAGCGGAAGAGGTAACCCTGGGATGGGGTTCCCGTGTTGCCTAGCGATGCCAACATAATTGTGGGTGGGGCCCACTGGAGTGGAAGGCCAAGCGGAGGAGAGCAAAGTTGACAGAGACTTTGCTCCGTGTCCCGCCTCCGCCACACAGAGGAGGCCGGTGCGAAATCCTCGCCCCTCACGGCATTTACCAGGCAGAAGCACCACGGGATCGCGGGTAGCGCCCTTGGGAAATTCTTCTGTCGTGGGCCCACCCGCGGGTAGACCGAGGTATTTCTCTCCATCGTTTTGGGAGAGGGTGGGCACCCTCCCCCTGCGCAGGTGACCCTACCCCGGGGAGCAGTTCCTGCTCAGCAGACCGGATGGAAAGGAAGGTCCCGGTCCGGTTGAGGTCCCGGTTCAGCTGAGCCTGTTGGTAGCACCGGATCTTGGTATTAGGATGGGGCGAGACCTCGACAGAAGCCTCCCGAGTCCAGTAGGAGGAGGAACCTCCACAACATTTCCGCATTTCCCATGAGAGAGGCCTGGTGGCTTCTGTGCTCCACACTGTGTGGAGAATTACTATATAACTGGTAATGTGGATGGGTTGTGACCTGATGTAAGGTTGCCAGTAAGGATATTACTATAAGGTGTGCAGCTTACACGGGTGTATAATAGTAGTACCCTTTTGATGGGGTTTATGCATAGTGTTTGATGCTGAGTGTAATCCTGCCAGTAGTTACTGGTGACCCTAACTGTAATGTTTATGACAGTGGCCCGATTGGCCAAGTGATTTATGTAATCCCTGTGAAGTCATGACAAGTGCCTAGTGGCACGGTAATATATGTGATTGTGAGCTAATGTGTTTTTATGGATAATACAATGAATATTTTTATATACCCTTGTGTGCAGTTTCTTTTGTGGTGTGTGAGTGTGTTGCGCAAACGCTTTACACATTGCCTCTGGGATAAGCCTGACTGCTCTGCCAAGCTACCAAGGGGTTATCTTCAGTGTGTAACTCCCTTGCTCTGACTAGACTGGTGGGTTTTGCCTGGCTTAGATGCATACCCTAGCCAATCAGAAACCCCATTTCTAACAGGGTCATATCACAAAACGTGATCTCTGGGAGTATCAAGTTAAGACACAGTCTCCGCCTCTGTTTTGGGTTGACTGGTGTCTTAAATAGCTGAAGAACTGGAGGAGCGCTATTTTACCACCTTATACCGTGGTAAATGGTTACTTGTCACAGGAACCTTTAAAGCATATGCTTTTGTTAGCTTGAAATATAGCAGCATTTGTCGACATATCCAAAGTAAACTGAACATAACCCAATAATGGTGTGCAGTCTGAATATCTACACCAGAATATTGATGAGACACAATATCATGGGCAAAATATTGAAAATAAAATTAGACATGTAAGTAGGTCTAGATTTTTCATGTCTAACTCCACATATATGTACTTTGATGATATATAGATCTTCAAGGTATGTAGACATTGAGTTAGCAATAGTAAATCTATACTTCCTTATATGCATTTACCTTTCAATATTTTGTGCCTCAATGTTCTATTCTAGATAGTCTTAATAACATACACAAAATGACATAATAAAACTATTAAAACATAAAAGGACACATTACAACAGAACAGTCAACATGGATCAAAACACAGCATTCTTCATTTAGGTAAATTAATAATTGTATCTACATTATGTAAGTATGAAATAACTATAAAAAAACAAAATTCTAACATCTCATAATCAATTTGCATACTAATTTTTCAACACTCTTTTCACGCTACAAGCTTATTACACCATTCAGTATTTGGAAGCATAACTATGGAAAACCTTTACGAAGCACAAATTATGATAGTAATTGTTTTCTCATCAATGTCAGTGCTCACATTACACGTTCTAATGTCAATGTCCATTTTCCTAATACCTAAAACGACTTTATTAATACACGTATAAGGAATTTCTATGTTATCGTTTGTCTGTTGTTCATTTATGCATAAAGAAATCATATACCAATAGCTTTATTAAACTTCTCATTAGTTCATTTGTGGTTAGGTGTCATCATCAATCTATGTCTAACATTTTGCATGCTTTTACGATGCATTATCTAAATCAAACTTCATTTCATGCATGTTCTTAAAACATAGCTCATCACACATTTGTCATATCCATAAATTATTGTCACAAATCATTTTTCCAGGGTGAATTCATAGAGATTAGATGAACAATAACATCAAGGCTCTATCACTGGCCATACCTCAAACGCACGAGTTACTGATGAGAAAAGCCCTGTGAGGTTGCCAGTAAAATGTATACTACTGGAATATAAGAGTTTTAAATATTGTGCTACAAATAAATCATAGCCAGAATATCGACTACAAAAATATAGTGATGTGAAGTATATGTAGATCAATTTAGGTTTGTATCAGGGTCAGACAGGCCGAAAGGGCATTCTCGGTGGCAGAAGGACTGGTCTGACAGGTTAGTGTGTGGGCCATTTTTTATGCTCTTTATGGGCCTGTTTTATGTTCTAGTGGCTCAATTCTTATTGTTGATTTCACTGGTATGACCACAAACATTACCTGCAGCAAGTCCAAATGCATGCAGGCTCACATATTTCGCAAAACAGGTATACAGCTTTTCTTTAAAAGTTCAAAACTGCTCCAATTTGTAAATCTGGCCCACTGTTTTAGCTATCCTATTCACTAATAAGCGCCACTTTTAATTTGGTGCCTGTGCCTATTTTCTGTCCCAGTCCAACTCTGATACATAGATGTAGTTAGGAATAGTACATCTATACTTAGCTATGTACACTTGCCTTCTCTGTACTTTAGTAGTTAGTGTTCTGACTACGAGGTTTTTGTGGGCCAATATTTTTGTGCTTGCTATTCTGACATATAACTCATAAAATGTGCCTTGGCTATACCAGGTAGTAGCACCTGATCTACACGTGCCACAAGGTTATCAGCCAGACTTTGAGGTAAGTGCTTCAGCGAGTACTCCTTTTGATATTTATTTAGCAAAGAAGGACTCAACATCATAAAAATGGTTCTGCTTCTTGTACTAGATTGCATCCCCCTGATCAACAGCATTCTTCAGTTTGGTTTCTTCGGGCAGGAGAGCGCCATATTTGTTCTGGTGTCTGTCTGGTAATTGTATGGGACATACATTTCTCCTGCCCTAAGGTCATACCTTATCTTCCTACAAAGCTGTGGCAGAAAAAAGTGAGACTGGTTTTCCTACATTTTTCCAGTCATCTGTGCAAGGCAAACTCTGGTTCCGAGTCTCCAAGTATGCCTGTCAGGACTGATCAAGTTACAAAAATGAGTCCTGAATGCATGTTATGTGGCAGTGAGCGAGTGAGTGAGTGAGAGCCTCTAGAATTATCCAACATGCCAAAGGGTGTGGAAAGAGAGATGAGAAATGTAAACAGTTGAGAAAGGTTTTCTTAGAGAAGTTAATAAGTTATACACAAGCAAACTTAAAAACTACAGCCATATGGTAAGCAATGATTTGTGGAGGAAAGTACCCCAGGATAAAGTGCAGCACTGAAAACAACAAACCACCATTTCCATTTTACTCTGTTTAAGTGTCTGCAGTACCGTGACCCTCCAAATCTTAGACTGAGGTGAAGATTGTTGACAAGTATTTTACGAGGGAATCATCAACGGTCTTGAGGGCAAGACGATGACATCTGCACTGAGCTACTCACGACTTCTAGGTGGTGAAGATCATGAAGCTCAGGTCGGGATGCTTTCTCCTGTCCATATGAACCATAAGACATTCATCAGCAATTTGGGTGCAGTGTAGCCTTCTGAGCTGGCATTAATAATTTTAATTTTCGAGACTCATGTTTAAGGTGGCAAGGAGAATGTGACTGATTTTCAAGCAAATGTAAATGAATGTCTCTCTATTTGTACAGATAGCCATTGTTATGCCTCCAGTTTCATTTCTCCTTTTTATTAGAAAGAATAAAACCCAAGGACCACTTCTATGCAAATACTACATATACCTACTAAGATACTTATAGTCCCAAATATATTCTTTTCCAGGGGCTATCCATTCCATCTTTGGTAATTAATCACACATCAACTTGTGATCATGTACATGTCCCTATAAACATTTATATCTTTTTGTAGGCCTATCTAGTTATTTTATTTCTCCAAGTTGTAAGTATCCAATACGTCCTGAGCACACAAAGTAGTTTCTGGCTGTGTGGTGCTCTTCCTCTGCTGCAGTGGTGTAACGCAACCTGCGGGAACCCCCTGCAAATGCATGGAGGGGCCCACTGATGCTCCAGCCCCAGTTAGGAGCTCTCAGGCCTGCCAGTGCACAGTGCTGGAGGGGGCCCCCTGGAACTCAGGGGGTATTGTTACACCCATACATTGCTGGGCAATGAGTATACATGCAATCAACACAGCCAAACAAATAGACTTTTCTTAGTTTCCCAGCATGAAAAGTCAAAGATCAAAGCCCAGTAAAGCCCTGCTGCTAATGAAATTCTGTAAAACAACATATTCCTGTAGGGTCATCATATTACAGGGCATTGAGCAAACAAATGCCCCTAATGTGCCTCTATTGATGTGCATCTAGGACAAAGGGTTACTTTAGCGGTACTCCATTTGGTTACCATAGCTGGTGTGATGTAAAAGTCAAATAGCTTCTGATATTGCTAGGTTCGATATTTAGCGGTTCTACTTACTGAATGTTCCATAGCTATAGATGGTAAAAAGAATTCCTGAGTAATCTCTACATCCAACCAGTTTGACCACATTTGTGCTCATATGGGTACTTGATCTCCTGCCTCCAGAAAGATGTGGTAGTACCGCAATATCCCTTGTGGGTCATTCTCATTCAGGATTACACATATTTTAGATATGTAATTATGTACACTTTCTTTACCCATTTCATTTAAAAGACTCCAGATCTATAGCTATCTATAAAAGTTTTTCGGAGGGATATTGAACTCCTCACTGATCTGCTGAAAAGTTTTTAAAATAGCCTATTCCTTAATCAATCTTGTCAGCCTTTCAAGGAGCAAGGTAATGCCCAGGTGTTTATTGAAACTATATAGGACAAATACCCCAACTTCATATTATTTCGATTCTTTGATCCCTCATTTCTGGAGCCCACTTTTGGTGGCTATCAAGCCAACATGTCACTTGTTAGCTTTGGTTACGTGATGACGTCAAGTGTAGGTAGGCCCCTTAGAATCCGAATAGGAAAAAACAATGCCACTGTAAAACTACAGAAGCTAACAGCTAGACATATCAAATAAGACATACAGTATTGCATGGAAGCAATTTTGTAGCTAGCCAGAATCTCTCACATTGACTACAATGATAGATGTAAGTTTCATTTTTTACTATCAGAGCAACTGATAAAATATGTATGTGTGTGCAATAGTAGTCAACATCTCTAGCTTGTGCTGGTGGTACTAGCAGTATGTGGTATTTACTTCTTTTGTGACAGCTTTCAGAATTCAGTTTTATAGGTGGCGGTGCTGATAGAATACTATTTGCTGATATATGTTCTGTCTCTGATGAGAAATTCATTTCCCATAATTTGTTTGACTTTTAACAGTTTTGACTGGATAGTACCCCTACAACTCATCCGTATGGTTGGGCCGCGCTTGGCATCCATTTTGAGTCCTGTCTTTATGTTGAACCCCCTTTTCCCATCATGGCGAGTGAGTACCTCTACCCTGCTCAGTGATATTGAATAAAGGTTTCACTTCTCAGATCATGGTCTTTTTCTACCCAGTTTAGCTCATGCTGAATGGTCCCTTGTAACTTTTCTCTGCAGCTCATCCTCATTTTAGAGTGAAAGCCTCAGAGCATCAAGTCCACCTTAACTAAAATGTGGATCACTGTGTACCGCCAAGCCAATCTACCAAAAATACCATTCCCTTATCACACTTACAGGCGTCTATGGTAATACACCCAACACAGATGCTAACTAACAACCCAAATTATTCTGTATCTAATAAAAATCAATTTTTACAGGTATATGGTATGAAAAGTTGTCGAAGAGGATATATTTGCAGCTTCAGACTAAACTCCCTCTGATTATAATATTAAACCACAATCCCTGACATTCTAATCCAAGTACTAAAAGATCCTAGGGCAGGTCACAAGAAGAATAGGCAGTGAAAGATGGAAGAATTACATACCCTCATGTGCTATGACCTATGTCTGAGAAAACCTTGCACTGTTACCTAATTACTTTTCTTGCTCCTCACGTGTGAGTGGGAGGGAAGGCTCCACTGCCCCTGGATATACTGCAACGTCTCCTTGTGTGGAAGAGACACTTGCACTATAGCTGCTGGTGCTATTTTTGTCCTACGTGTGCAAGGTAGCTTGGTACTCATGGGTGCATGGCAGTGGGTGTGGGTGTATGTGTGCGCTTGTATCTTGTTCATGTTGAACCTTTCCTGTGTGAGGGATGACATTGATCATCACACCCATTCTATGTGACGAGAGAAGGTTGCTATGCTTCTGATAGTGGTAGTAGAAATATCTGCAAAGAGCAGGTGATTCAATCATCTTAACGTAATGTGAGTGGGTATGCATTTCTAACAGGGAGGTTACTGTGTTTGCTCTGATATCTAATAGGTCAGATCCAGGGGGAATTCCCTTTTTGGAATTGGAGCCCTCACACACTCAAAAGAGTGTTATGGTTCATCATAGGGCTTTCGCTCCTCATCGAGCCGGTGCTGCAGTGCTCGACAGGCACCCTGGAGGGGGCTCTTTAGCGGAGATCTTTTTCCAAAGAAGACGTATGTGAAGAGCCTGTGTAGGGCCCTAAGTGTATATGCGTGTGTGTAGACAGTGTAGTGTTTGACTAAAATGGAACAGGTAAATCTCAGGACTAAAAACGATGTATTCAATAAGTGTACCTGTCGTGGCTAAAAACAATGTGTGCCACCAGTAGAAATAATGGTCTTGGGTGGCAAAAAATCAGAGGGTCACATGTTTCTTGCCTCAATTTGTCCATAAATGATCAGGGCAATGCTTCAGGACTGGTGGGATTGAATTCTATCTAGTCAATGCTTGGAACCATTAATTTGTAGCATGTGATCTAAGTAGATGGGTGTTATTTTACACCATAAAAACCTGCATAAGCTTGCCTTTTTGATCTAGCCAGGTAGACCTATTAGAGTGGGAGAAGAGAACAAGGGGAGAGATATAATAAAACGATATGGGTTGTATGACATTTGTATGAATGATACATTATCAGAGATTTAAAAATATAAAAAGCATGGGCACTCGGCATGCTTATCACTGATGAAAACACTGTGGTAACGCAACATACATAGGTGAGAAAACATGACAAACAAGTACACAGAACACTTAAAAGCATATGTAATGGTCGCAGACATCGTGGGTGAGAAGGAGCAATGACTCACCCAATTGTGGTTGCTTGTATGCCTCCTCAAGGTCATCTAGAGAGGCGTGCTGTAATTTCAGCATACTGTTTAAAGATAGAAGCCGTATATCATGAAAACGTAGACCTTGTGGTGGGGGCGTCATGGAAACGGCCCCACCCCGTGCAGGGCTCTCATTAATAGAAAGGGTACTTACATAGTCCTAGCAAACTTTGCGCAGAGACCTACCCACCCTCCAGTGCCTCGGGAGTGAGGGCTGGGGGCGGGCAACCGCTTATAAGTGGTTGGCAGTGTTCGTTGATTGCAGGCCGGTGAGTGCAGGCGCAGGATGCTGGGAGTCGTGTGTTGACACAGCTGTTTAGGTTTTGGCTAGACCCGCACAGGGGAAGGAAATCGGGAACGTCAGTAAAAATAGGCACCCTAATGGAATCTCTGGAAAAAATGAAGAAGGCAAGGTGGCCAGAACGGTTCATGTGCCTACGCTTCTGGTTGGGAATAGCTGGGGTGGTGCATAGGTGACCAGATGTGCTTCATAAAAAGTACTCATATCCCGGTTGATAACGGGTTGGTGGTTCAATGTATGGCACCGGGTAATCCTCTCGGGGAAAAAACCCCGCCAAGTGGGTGCCATCTCGGAATCCCAAAATATGAAGGAATGGGACCGAGATGAGGACTGTGCCTTATCTTCTGGTAGGAAGCATCGGAGGCTAGCATAAGTCAGAAAACCCCCCTTAAGTATCAAGGACATGCTGGTTCACACCAGACCCCAGAAATATGAGGCCCCAACCAGAACACCCTGTGGTCCTTACCACCGGTAAAAGGACACTTCCCCTGTGGCTCTTGTTCAGTCTGCAAGCTAGCCACAGCCACTAAAGAAACCCAACTCACATGAACCTTCACATGGACGCAGAAATCACATACCAATTGTATCTATACCATTGCATGTCCATGTGAGAAGAGATACATAGGTATGATGACTCACCCTGAAAAAACTTGCATTACAGAACATCACAGCAATGTGAGATGTCAGAGAACTAGCACTATGATTTGTACTCACTTTGTTAACCTTAAACACTCGACAGATTATCTACATTGGACGGTAATAGAATCATTACCCCATTACACTAAAGATGTGATCCAGCGCGATATTAGCAAACAGCATTCATACACCAAATACTCACTTGGGCCCATACATTCATACTATGCTAATACTTACGCTGTTGTGTCAGTTATACTCTTTATCAAAATTCCCTGCTACCAATTACTTTTCTGATCGAAGAGTAATGACTTACCAATGAATCCTTTGCTAATTGGGAAATTTAAAATGAGTGACATTCATTACAGTACATAATCCTGAAATAACCACTGAGTCAGGAAGTTTTTAAATGTTTATCTAAAGATTTTAGCAGAGTAAATTACAAAGCCACATGATACTCAGTCGAATATCAAAGATGAAGCATAGAATAATAATTATCGCTCAATCACGGTCCCTCAGAAAGGAGAAGATAGAGACAGCAGCGCAACTAAGGTTGCAGGTATATTTACCTAAAGTGCGAGAACCAAACCCCTTGGCCAAGGAGTTGGAAAGACAGGACCCAGGAAGGATGAAGAGCAAAGACCTCCTCCAGGTTCAGGACAGGGCCGGTGACCTCTCTACCAACGACGCCTGCGTCGTTCCCCTCTCTGATACTCGAATTTCTCCTCGATTCTCCCGTGCCTTCCTTCTAATGGACTCCGCCGCCCCCTCCTGAGGACCTCTCTGGATATCAGTTCAGTCTGCAATCGATCAGCTTGTCGGTCTGGAGCCTCTGCCTCTCTGTGTGGACGCCTGTTCTCTCTGGTCCCTCTGCTCTCTCATCTAGTCTCGTGCAGCACGGCTTCCTTCAGTTTCTCTTCTGTTCTGTGTCCCCTGTTCTCGCTTCTTGTTCTGACTAATTAACTAATGCTAAATCTATTATACCCTTCTACGCCCATGTACCTCCCATTAATGTTGCAAAAATATGGGACCACTATTTCTGATTGGACAGGGACAGGGGGTTGATCCTCACACCATATTGATTTGGTTCGATTTCTGAAGACCATTGTTTTAAAATACCGCCCATCAATTTTATTACATTTGCTTTATTTCCCACCCGTCTCACGACAAATTTTGTATATTATTCATATAAAATGTTGCATTTCGGCTGGTACATCATGAGTACAACGATGTCGGCCATCAGGTCATGGCCTTGGATGACGTCCAGGTTGACTTCATCCTTTTCTTTCTGGGCAGCCACTCAGGGCGCATGTGCAGAACCAGTGTCTCTCGAGTTTCAGTTCACCAACCCCAGGCCCAAGTTTACGGACTGATAAAAGTCAAAGAAGAAAATATTAAATTCACTAATAAAATGTTTCACTGTATACCCACTCTTTCTATTCTATTCCCATTATACTTATAATTCTACCCCGCATTAGTAGCGTTAGAGAAACAACAAATTAATTATAACACGAGAGCAAGCTGTAGCATGTGAAAAACATCAAGCAGCCATTTTAATGCACACTGCGCAGAAGCAAGAGTTTCCCACCAAGCAAAGAGAGACGTCACACCACGTGATATGGTTGAGACATGCGCAGTAGGGTTCCCGCGTTTTAGCGGCCATTTTAGAATAGACAAGCGTTATTCGTTAGTTTAAACACAAAGGCAAGCGTCCTTACTACTTATGTTGGTGTATGCAAGTATTAGTATAAACAATACAAGTTTAATAAGTCAATACTGTGAGGAGATTGCATCCAAGCAAGTCTCAATTGTGAGTCCTTGCTCCATCAATCCCCTCTCTGATGGCGTTTCTGAGCCATCAAATACTACCCACAATCAGATGCCAACCTTTTAGCATAAAATAGTCTCATTTTCATTTTTACATTTTCTATTCTTCACATCCCCTTTCAACTTCTTGTATAATTCACTTCTCAAGTCTTCCAGTTTAATTTCATCAAACTTCCTCTTCTTTCCTTTTCCTGTCACATTGTATGATTCATTCTTTCTACAACATTTGCACCATATTATTATTGACAATACTATTATTGCTATCCCTGCTAAGGGTACTAATATTTTACCTATAAGTCCTTTCCCTATATTAGTAAACCAGGTACCAATTGATGCAATACTACTTGTCAATCTTTCCCATACACTATCAACTTCCAGTGGTTTAAGTTCCTTCTCAAGTTTAGTTATATTCTGTATATACGTTCCAATTTCTGTACTTTTATCAGGAATGTAAGTGCAACAGTGTTTCGTCTTCAATAATTTACAGACTCCGCCCTCTTTTGCCAATATAATATCAAGAGCAAGTCGATTTTGCATAACCATAGACCTAATCGCAACCATCTCCGCATTAATCATTAGAAATTCTCCAGCAGTATCTGTTGATAATCGATCAACCACTGTAGACAATTTACATATCTTCCTTGAGTTCAGAATTATTCCCACTGAAGGTATCAATGCACCAAATATGTCACCTACAATTTCTGAAAAACTAGCTCTTTTACTACGTTTTAATTCACTATTATTTTCATTGTTCCCAGTGTTTCTTTTTACGTGGTATATTTTTGGAAATACTATTCCAAAGTAACAACTTCCATACCACCGTGCAGGAAGCCTAAAGTAAGCCTTATTCCCACACACATAATAGATTCCAGGAAAAACTGAATCTGTTCCTCCTTTGATTCCCCAACCTCCAAGAATTAAGAAATTGTGTTCACATTCACTGGTACCGATGAAAACATTGTTATAATCAGTTTTTAACCTATGTAGACAAATTTTCCCTGTCTTTACAAAATCCAAAGCCATAGCAGCTAGAGCCTTGCCAGGTGTATAACTACCCTCTTTCTCAGCCCAAGGTGGCAAATGAGCCTTATGCTCGGTAGCTTTCTTTTGAAAATCTTGTCTTCTATCTTCTACTACATTCAAAAATATATTTTCTTCTTCATGTAATGAACATGTTAGATTGTGTCTATGTGCATGTGTTATATCTATCGATTTCATTGTTAAGAAAAATTCTCCCATAAACTGTGCATCTTGACTACTAAGCACTGGGTTCATATTCTTTCTAATCGGCACCTCAGAAAATATCACATCTATGTTTGAATAATAGTACTGAAGTCTTCCTGTTCTATAAAATAAACTAGCTAATACGCTACATGATATGCCATATGTCAACGGTAAGTGATGGTATGTTAACCCTTCTGCTACTGATTCGGGTAACTTCATGCAGACATAACAATTACTAACTTGCATGGTATCTACGTATTGAAACAATAACTTTGTGAAAACATTTAAACTAGTGTCGCTATCAGTTATTACATGATGAAATTCTGGTTCATTTTCTACCATCAGTTCTACTCTATTACTTTTCAAGTTCGCTGCCCTTTCTTTAGTCTCATTATTAATCTTTTTATTCATTATCATAAGATAAGGAATTGCTACGATCAGAACTAACCAAACTATAAGCACCATTACTAGACTACATATGCATACTGCACAGCATCTTTTACAACATTTCTGTTTTGGTCTCCCAGCAACTCTATCATCAGGCATTTCGACAAGGAAGATTGCTCTTCTTATCTATTTTCGCTTTCTTTATATGATTCTTTTGCGTAGTCAAGGTGGTCTTGTTTCTTTCTCATACATCAGTTCTGTACTTGTTCCTTCGTCACCACTTTCACTTGACTCTGAGCTCTCGTAATCTTCAAGAATGATGTAAGTCCAATCAGGACCCTTGAATTTGTTATTCACAAGTTTCAGTCTCTTGCTTCTTCTTTTCTAGTTCTGCTTTCTTGTTCTGTTTGACTTGTTACTTCATTTACTTGATCTGGATCTTCACTTCTGGTTGTTATGTGGTATCTTACTCTTTTAATGACACTAGGCCAATGATCACCTTTTCTTGTTTTCTTTGGTTGTACTGTCTCTTTGTTTTCATCTTCAAAAACCTTTTTATCTTCAGGGTTTAGCACAGTTTCGCTTGCTGTAATTACTGTTTCTCTTATTTGTTCCTTTTCAGGTCTGTTTGGTTTCTCTTCAGCAGCTCCACTGTAAGTTTCAAATAAGTGACCTTGTTCTTTATTTATTTCTTCATGTCCATTTTTCTCGAGTTCTTCTTTTTCTATGTACTTTTCTGGATCTAACTGGTTCTGATCAGGGCTTATTGCAGTTTGTACTTCTGCAGCCTGACCGGATTCTTCTATACCTGTCTGTCCCTGCTCAAAATTTGTTGGTTCTTCGTTATTTTGAGTCCAGTTTCCTCTCCCTATCTGGTCCTGCTCAGGTTCTTTTATTGTATCTTCTTCTTTTCCCTGAGCTGCTTCTTCTTCACCTATCTGATCTTCTTCGATTTCTTCCAAGTTTGCTTGACTTCTTGTTCTGTGGTAAACTTCAGGAATTTCTACCACTGGTATCCAATCCTGACTTGTGCTCGGTTGTTCTTCTTCAGCTTCTTTTGAATCTCGAGCCTGAGATTCTTCAGCTGGGCAACCTTCAGCTTCCTCAGTGATTGGTGCTGACTGAGGATTTTCTTCTTCAGGGTCTGGTACTCTTTTGGTGTGACTTACATGAATCCAATTAAGAAATCCTGCACACTTCACTGCTGTATTGGTGATTAGTATGACCTGACAAGGTTTTCCCCTAATAGGTGATAGACACGTCTCTCTGGTGTGATTCTTCACTACCACCCAATAACCAGGATTCAGATCATGTTCTTGTTCAGGCTGCCTGGATACGGCGTCTTCTCCAACCTGATGAGAGACAGAACACACCAGGTCAGCCAATCCTTTGCAATATTCCAGGACCATATCATCAGATATATTCAGTAGTTTATTTGTGGGAACATGTGCTTGTCTCATTGCTCTTCCCACCATTATCTCATGTGGGCTCAATCCGGTACTTCTATCAGGAATGCTCCTGAGTCCCATTAAAACAAGTGGCAATGCATCCGGCCACCCTAATGATGTTGATGCACACATTTTTCCCAATCTGGATTTTATAGTGCCATTCAATTGTTCAACGACTCCAGAAGCCTCTGGGCGATATGCACAGTGCAGCTTTTGTTCAATTTGAAACGTTTCACAGATTATTTGAATCACTTCGCTGTTAAAATGCTTTCCTCTATCTGATTCCAAAGTTACTGGGAAACCAAACCTAGGAATGAGTTCTCATAGCAACAGCTTTGCGACTGTAATACTGTCATTCCTCCTGGTAGGATAAGCCTCCACCCACTTTGAAAACAGACACACTATGACCAGTACATATTTCAACCCTCTGCATGGTGGTAACTGAATAAAATCAAACTGGAGTCTTATAAATGGACCCTCTGCCTTTCCAATCTTCCCAAACCCGATTATAGTCTTCCTCCCTGGATTATGCATCTGGCATGTTAAACATCTCTGGCAAAGACTCTCTGCTACTGCTCTGAATTTGGGATTGTACCAATTTTGTCTGAAGAGCCTAATCATTGTATCTCTCCCTATGTGTGTATCTCCATGATACATTCTGGCCATTTGTGAAAGCAGACAGTCAGGCATGACTGGTCTGCCATCAGCGCAAATCCACACCTCGTCATCTCCTCTTTGAGAACAACCCACCTTGATCCATATGTTCTTTTCACTTTCATACGCATCATCTTGCAATCGTTTAACATCATTCCATGTTTCAGGTGGCACATACAGCATAAGTTGGCAGCTGATTCCCATTCTTTCCACCCTTTTATTGACTGACAATCTGTTTTTGGCACAATGTTGAGCCACAAGATCTGAGTATCTGTTGCCGACTACTACCCAGTCATTTCCTGACTGGTGAGCGGCACATTTCACCACAGCCAATTCTTTTGGTGACTGTATTGCTTCCAGCAATTCCCTTACAAACTGTCCATTTTTAATGGGGGATCCTGAAGAAGTCATGAAATCCCTCTGCATCCATAGTTGGCCAAAATCATGCACAACCCCGTAACCATATTGGCTATCTGTAAATATAGTTACTTTTTGATTCCTCCCAATTTTGCAAGCCTTTATCAATGCAATCAATTCAGCTATTTGTGCAGATTTTACTCCTGGTAAATAGGATGCTTCAACTATTCCAGTTAATTCACACACCGCATAGGCAGCAGTTAGCTTACTGTCTTCATGCCTTTGGCATGAACCATCAACAAATAGCTCCCTGTCTGGGTTTCTGAGGGGTTGTTCTTCGATATCAGGACGTGGTTTTGTACATAACTCTGTGACTTGTAAACAATCATGTTCTTCTTCTTCGTCATCTTTAATTTCCTCATGATATGGGTCTGGTAGTAGGGTAGCAGGATTTACTATCGTGCACCTTACCATGGTCACATTTTCAGCTCCCATTATTATTCTCTCATATTTAGTCAGCCGACTAGGAGTAAGATGCTGAGTTCTGGTTCTTGTCAACAGAATCACAACCGCATGTGGAACATACACCTTCACAGGATGTCCCATCACAATTGACTCACTTTGTTCAATGCTCAAACAGGTAGCCGCTACTGCTTTTAAACAGCCTGGCAACGCGGCTGCCACTGGGTCCAATGTAGCAGAAAAATATGCTATAGGACGTCTGTCTAGACCATGTCTCTGAGTTAGAACTGAAAGTGCGCAATTTTCTCTTTCATGACAGAATAATGCAAAAATGTTCTTATAATCAGGCATGCCTAGGGCAGGTGCTGAACACAGAGCATTTCTTAATTTTACAAAAGCTCCTACACTTTCATCATCCCACTCAACTGGGTCCTTTGCTTTCTTCTTTGTCATGTGAATTAACGGTTTGGCTAACAGAGAAAATCCTAGTATCCATTGTCGACAGTAACCTACTATTCCTAGGAACATTCTAACTTCTCTTTGTGTTACAGGCATTTGCATTTTCTTTATTAATTTTACTCTTTCAGAGGTTATTCTTCTTTTTCCCCTCTCAATTTGATGTCCCAGATATTTAACTGCTGTTGTACAAAACTGCAACTTTTCAGGTGAAACTTTATGCCCTTCTTCAGCCAGATGATTTAATAATGCAATAGAGTCAACAACACAGTCCTCTCTGGTTTTTGATGCCACCAGCAAGTCGTCGATATATTGTACTAGGACTGAGCTTCCTGGCATCACTAATTTCTCAAGGCATTTTTTCAATATCTGATTGAAGATGGAAGGACTTTCCGTGTACCCTTGAGGAACACGATTCCATACATAGACTTTGTTCTCGAATTTAAATGAAAAAAGATACTGGCTGTCTGGGTGCAATGGTATTGAAAAGAAAGCTTGGCATAAATCAATCACTGTGAACCATCCTGCATTCCAAGGGATCTGGTATAGAATTACTGCAGGATTTGGTACTATAGGACAACATGGTTCTACAATCTTATTTATTTTCCGCAGGTCTTGAACGATCCTATATTTTCCACTAGGTTTCTTTAAACCCATTATTGGTGAATTACATGGGCCACTCATTACTTCTTTTAGTATGTTTTGTTCTACCATTCGGTTGATTTCTTCAATGACTCCTGCTTTTACTTCTGCACTCATTTTGTACTATCTGGTATTTGGGAAAATCGCACCTTCTTTTACAGTAATTTTAACTGGGTCTATTTTGGCCATAAGTCCTACTTCTTTTCCTGTGAAATCCCATACTATGGGGTTTACGGTAGTTTTTAATTCTTCTGGCAGCTCATCTTTTGTTATTAACGAAAACATCTCATCTACCTCTGTACCTTGTTTTGCAATCATAAACTTATATACATGGTCTTCATCTGGGGTCTGAACTGCCACACCATCCGGTGTGCAGAAAATTGTGCAATTCATTTTACATAACAAATCTCGGCCCAACAAATTTACTGGACTGGAATCACACACTACAAATTGATGCATTTCTCTGAAATTTCCAATTTTAACTTCCATTGGTTCGGTAAGAGGTGTTCTAATCTTTCGATTAGCTACCCCCACTACTTGGATAGCTTCTCCAGAGAGAGGAAGGTCTGGAATGTCTGCTGTTCTTACAGTAGACCGGGTAGCACCAGTGTCCAAAAGAAAAGTAATATCATTACCTTTCACATTCCCTTTAACATATGGACCTGACTGATCTACTGTTAAGGATGCGCCAAGTACGCACTCCTTCTCCCCCTCTCCCAGGCACCGTCATGAACTGTATTGACAGAAATCGTCCTGTAAAAGAAACTGTGATGTTACATAATCATTCTTACCACTTCCTCCTTGATATCCGACGTCTGTATCGTGCTTTGCTCTGCTTACATTACCCTGAATAGGTGCAGGTGGCAACTGACTCTGAGGATTTACACCCTGCTGTGAGTCATTCTGCGTCTGTGGATTTAAATTTTGATTTGGGCCATTATTATTCCGAATCTTTTTACATTCGTCCTTCCAATGTCCCAATTTTCCGCATCCATGACAAGGAAATTTCTTTTTAGCCTCTTCTCTACTCATTCGTCCTCTCACTTTTCCACCATTCCCAGTATCACCACTCGTTCCAGAATCCTTTCCTTGATTTTCACTCGGATTATCCAAATTAATTCCCTGTTTCTCAGCCATTTTCACCTGAGCCCACATTACTTTCTCCTGAAATTTCTTGTGCCTGTCCTCAATGTCATCTCCACAATATTTTGCATATTTCAAGATTTCATCTATTGGCTTCCCCTGCCAACATAACATGTGCTGCTTAATCATCTGAAAAATCTCTGGCTTCAGACCATAAACAAATCGGTATACAAACTGACTCATGTTTTTATCTCCAATGTCCTCAAATCCACTATACTGCTTGAATACCTGCAATAAGCGCTCATAATAGGCATGTACCGATTCACTGGCTTCTTGTGTAGTTCTGTCTATTTTCACCCAATCTGTTTCTTTTGGTGGTATTTTTCCCTTCAGGTAAGTTATTACCTGCTGATACTTTTTCATTACATCATTTGACGGGGCACCTGTCTTTGGATCTCTAGGATACTCGTCACTAGGCCAATCAACTGTGATTTTACAGTCTGTCCACAAATCAGCAGGTACCACTATGTCGAACAACCCATCCAAATCTTTCAACAATACCTTAGACACCTTTACAAACCTCTCAACTTGCTTGTACCATTCAATTGGCTTTTCTCTCAATTTTGGAAAATCATTTGTAAATGATAAAATATCCTGTCTACTCCATGGGACATGAACATATCCCCCTCCTGGAACTTCTCGCATCGGGTACATTTGATCTGTCTTCCCTGTTTCCTTCATTAAGTATTCAGAAGTTGTTCTACTGCATCGTGCCTCTTCCTTTTTCTTGGCCCATCTAGTTCTCCATTTATCTAGTTCTCCCCATTTCTGTAAAACTGTCATTAATTCTTTTATTTGTAATTTTCTTCCAGAGGCATTCATGTTTTCTAAGTCTTTATCAGAAAAATCTGCTCTATAGGGTTTCTGCAACACTTTTGATTTCCCTATTTCAATTCCCATCTGCAAAGCTAAATCTGATAATTTCTCATGGAATAATTTTGCATTTCTTGTAATACTCCTGCATACGAACAATAGTTCTTCTTCATCGTAAGTATTTAGGCGATCTAACCCTACATTTCCTGCTATTATTTCTTCCAATTCGACTTTTAATTTATAAATGTCCATGATCTTTGGGGGTGTACTTTGTTTGTCTGATCCTTGTGCCCACCTTTCTAAGTCTTCTGGTGTTACTACTGTGGCACTTTTAGTTCCTGATGAAGTTACTATGTTCACATCTCTTGAACATCCAGGGGTTACTCTTCTGGGGGTACTATTTGCAGATTCTCGAATAGACAAGTCCATTAATGAAATCATAGATTCACAATCACTAAAGTGATCCTCAACCATGACTACTGCTTCGGGTTTAGGAACATTCACATGTGTAGGCATAACTAGAGGTTTTGGGCCATTTACTTTGTCACCATATAAAGGAACTACTGGACCAATCGTTACAGGTATGGTCAAGGAATCAGGATGTACATTCAACTGTGTTATTTTCTGTATTAATTCTGCTCTATTTTATCTATGGCTTCTTTTTCTTTGTCATGAAGTACCCTACTAACTGGGGAATCATGCAATACTTATGGTACCAATGGTGTCCTTAACAAGGGTGCACTTGGGGTGCATCCACTTGTCCCTTCCTGATATGGTGGCGGGTTCTTTAATATCTCTTCCATAAATTCATCTTCGGAATCTCCAAATCTAGTCAAGTGTTTTGTCTTTTCGGTGCATTTGCTCCCTAATGGCTCATCCGCCATTAATATTGGATACAGACCCTCTGTAAGCATTGCTCTTCTCCACTGTTTCATCTGACCGTCCCTTGACTCATTATGGTATCTAGGGAAAAATCCCCGATAACCCCTATTACTTCTGGATCAGTCACGTTCAAATGCCTCGGTTTTCCATTCCTCTAGGGCTTCGTATTGAGTTAATCTAGGTCTGGGTTCTAAGTCATTCATCCTCAATCTCAAATTTTGAAGAATTCTCCCATTAAAAGTACCATTCTCGGGAAATGCTAGTATTCCATCATTTTTGGTATATTCTATCCAATTCTCTATCCATACACAAGTATGATAACCTCTCTCCATCATCATGAATGAAGCAGGCGTTTTAGCTGGTGGAATGATAATTCCTTCCCTTGTTTTGATTGGTTTATCCTTTTTAAAATAATTCTTAATCTTTTGTAGAAATGACATTTTTCTCTTCTCTCCGTACATCTTGGGTAGGTCTCGATGTATAAAATGATATTCTGCAAAACCTAAATATCTCTTATCCGGACGAGTTCCTGCTAAAGTTGGATCGTGTTTCAACATGCAATCTATTATCCACTAAGATTTCAGCTTCTATGATAACAACCAATCAAATTTCGTCTAACTTCTATCTTTGCGCCAATTCTAGCGCGGCCTTTCTGTGACGTTTTGTCTGACAACCCCTCCTTTACAATCTGCGCTTCTCTGTCCCTCACGGTTTCGACCAATCCCAGCGCGGTACCTGTGACATCAGCTTCCTCTCCGGTAGCTGACCCTCCCTTCACAAAATTGTACGCAAAACTTTATTTTCTCTACGCTTAAAATTCAGTAACAACATAAAACATTCGCTATCGTGCCAGTTTCTCTAGATTTGAAAAGATAGTTTCTCTCACACTTAGTAAAACTTTTCTGTTTACTAGACATACACTACGAGTAAAACCCTTCTGTTTACTCTTCACACAAGCTTTAGAAATACCTGCTACTTCTTCAATGTTACCCTTTCTTGGTAATATAACATCAAAATTTTTCCAGCGTACTCCTTTGCTATTACTCACACGCATAGAGTCCCTAATCAGTACTGATAGTCCTACTTAACTTTTCAGTACTATTTCTGCCTGACAGATAACCTCACTGCAGTATGGCTTCCACTTACCATCTGCTATTCAATTTTCCCCGGGGAATTCTGGACAACATAAAACAACTTTTGAACACACGCAGATGTTAATTCATAAAATTCTCATTACCCAATTAACAAAGTACAACCATCCTCTGATAACCAGAAAACTGATCCAGCGCGATATTAGCAAACAGCATTCATACACCAAATACTCACTTGGGCCCATACATTCATACTATGCTAATACTTACGCTGGTGTGTCAGTTATACTCTTTATCAAAATTCCCTGCTACCAATTACTTTTCTGATCGAAGAGTAATGACTTACCAATGAATTCTTTGCTAATTGGGAAATTTAAAATGAGTGACATTCATTACAGTACATAATCCTGAAATAACCACTGAGTCAGGAAGTTTTTAAGTGTTTATCTAAAGATTTTAGCAGAGTAAATTACAAAGCCACATGATACTCAGTCGAATATCAAAGATGAAGCATAGAATAATAATTATCGCTCAATGACGGTCCCTCAGAAAGGAGAAGATAGAGACAGCAGCGCAACTAAGGTTGCAGGTATATTTACCTAAAGTGCGAGAACCAAACCCCTTGGCCAAGGAGTTGGAAAGAGAGGACCCAGGAAGGATGAAGAGCAAAAACCTCCTCCAGGTTCAGGACAGGGCCGGTGACCTCTCTACCAACGACGCCTGAGTCATTCCCCTCTCTGATACTCGAATTTCTCCTCGATTCTCCCGTGCCTTCCTTCTAATGGACTCCGCCGCCCCCTCCTCAGGACCTCTCTGGATATCAGTTCAGTCTGCAATCGATCAGCTTGTCGGTCTGGAGCCTCTGCCTCTCTGTGTGGACGCCTGTTCTCTCTGGTCCCTCTGCTCTCTCATCTAGTCTCGTGCAGCACGGCTTCCTTCAGTTTCGCTTCTGTTCTGTGTCCCCTGTTCTCTCTTCTTGTTCTGACTAATTAACTAATGCTATATCTATTATACCCTTCTACGCCCATGTACCTCCCATTAATGTTGCAAAAATATGGGACCACTATTTCTGATTGGACAGGGACAGGGGGTTGATCCTCACACCATATTGATTTGGTTCGATTTCTCAAGACCATTGTTTTAAAATACCGCCCATCAATTTTATTACATTTGCTTTATTTCCCACCCGTCTCACGACAAATTTTGTATATTATTCATATAAAATGTTGCATTTCGGCTGGTACATCATGAGTACAACGATGTCGGCCATCAGGTCATGGCCTTGGACGACGTCCAGGTTGACTTCATCCTTTTCTTTCTGGGCAGCCACTCAGGGCGCATGTACAGAACCAGTGTCTCTCGAGTTTCAGTTCACCAACCCCAGGCCCAAGTTTACGAACTGATAAAAGTCAAAGAAGAAAATATTAAAATCACTAATAAAATTTTTCACTGTATACCCACTCTTTCTATTCTATTCCCATTTACTTATAATTCTACCCCGCATTAGTAGCGTTAGAGAAACAACAAATTAATTATAACACGAGAGCAAGCTGTAGCATGTGAAAAACATCAAGCAGCCATTTTAATGCACACTGCGCAGAAGCAAGAGTTTCCCACCAAGCAAAGAGAGACGTCACACCACGTGATATGGTTGAGACATGCGCAGTAGGGTTCCCGCGTTTTAGCGGCCATTTTAGAATAGACAAGCGTTATTCGTTAGTTTAAACACATAGGCAAGCGTCCTTACTACTTATGTTGGTGTATGCAAGTATTAGTATAAACAATACAAGTTTAATAAGTCAATACTGTGAGGAGATTGCATCCAAGCAAGTCTCAATTGTGAGTCCTTGCTCCATCAGATGCGCTCTTTCAAAGAGAGCAGAATTGGATTTTCCAATTATCCACTCACTTACATGGCCTGAATGAGGACATACCCTGGGTTGAAAATGATCTGTGACGTGGATCATACCAACCATGAACCCGCCTCTGATTCACCGCACAAGGTGGCTCCCACAAGACCCAAATTCCAGCTAGTATTACATAAGACCTGAAAGGACCCCTAGCTGGAGCATCTTCCTCCACCAGATGCGACGGTAGTCCAACACCACATGACCTTATTGTGTGCCTTAGGCACACACAATGATCCGGGTAGAAATGTATTAACACCTCTCCTCAGCTCTAGACTGAATTTGATGGCTTGTTGCCACACATACCAACCTTTAATGGAATAGATCCCATCACCTCCACTTAAGGGGGGTTTGCTGACTTATGCTAACCTCTGATGTTTCCTACCAGAAGATAAGGCACAGTCCTCATCTCAGTTCCATTCCTTCATATTTTGGGATTTCGAGATGGCACCCACTTGGCGGGGTTGTTTCCCCGAGAGTTTTATTCGGTGCTGTACATTGAACAACCAACCCGTTATCAACTGGGATATGAGCACTTTTGATGAAGCACATCTGCTCACCTATGCACTGCCCTCTGCCTTCTTCATTTTTTCTGGAAATTCCAATATGGCGCCCATTTTTACTGCTGTTCCGGATTTCCTTCCCCCGCGCAGGTCTAGACAAAACCAACACAGCTGCGTGAACACATGACTCCCCCCATCCCACGCCTGCACTCACCAGCATGTAATCAACGAACACTGCCAGCCACTTATAAGCGGTCGCCCTCCCCCAGCCCTCACTCCCAAGGCACTGGAGGCTGGGTAGGTCGCTGCGCAAAGTTCGCTAGGACTATGTAAGTACCCTTTAAATTAATGAGAGCCCTGCACAGGGTTGGGCCATTTCCATGACGCCCCCACTACCCGGTCTAAGTTTTCATGATATAATGCTTCTATCTTTAAACAATATGCTGAAATTACAGCATGTCTCTCTAGATGGCCTCGAGGAAGCATGCAAGGAACCACAATTAGGTGAGTGGTCATTGCTCCTTCTCGCCCACGATGTCTGCGACCATTACATATGCTTTTAAGTGTTCTGTGTACTTGTTTACCATGTTTTCTCACCTATGTATGTTGCATTACCACAGTGTTTCCCTCAGTGATAAGCATACCGAGTGTGCATGCTTTTTATATTTTTATATCTCTGATAACGTATATTCATACAAATGTCATGCAAACCTTATTGTTTTATTATATCTCTCCCCTTACTCTCTTCTCCCACTCTAATATATCTACCTGGCTAGGTCCAAAATGCAAGCCTTTATAGGTTGGTTTTTATGGTGTAAATCCTGTAACCCATCTGCTTGGATCACATGCTACATATTAATGGTTCCAAGCATTGTGTAGATAGAATTCAATCCCCCCAGTACCGAAGAATTGCCCTGATCATTTATGGACAAATTGAGGCAAGAAACATGTTGACCCTTTGATTTTAGCCACCAGCGACCATTATTCCTACTGGTGGCACACATTGTTTTTAACCAGGACAGGTTCACTCTTCGAATAAATAGTTTTTCGTCCTGAGATTTACCTGTTCCGTTTTAGTCACACACTACACTCTCACCTCGCATGCATCTACACTTAGGGCCCTACACAGGCTCTTCACATACAGCTTCTTTTGAAAAATATCTCTGCTAAAGAGCCCCCTCGAAGGTGCCCGTTGAGCATTGCAGCGCCGGCTCGATGAGGATCAAAAGCCCTATGATGAAGAATGACACTCTTTTGAGTGTGTGAGGGCTCCCATTCCAAAAAGGGAATTCCCCTCGGATCTTACCTATTAGATATCGGAGCAAACACAACAACCCCCCCCCCTAGGAACTGCATACCCACTCATATTACGGCATCCTTTGGAGCATGTATGCTGGACCCTTATGCGCTCTTGGTCCCCCTCATTTGTTGTGATAGGTCAATCATATTAGCACCAAGAGTCTGAGGGTGCTACAGCACCCTCCACACCCCCATTTTGTGCTCCTATGACTGCTGGTCATTTATGTATCTGGACTCTGTGTTACTGGCACTTCAGAAAACATTCACCATAAAAAGTCAAAACCTAATGGTTTATCGAATGGCAATGTTCTTTTAAACAGCAGTCATCAGCCCATTTGTAAGTGGGTCCCACCCACACACCGGACATCGGATTAGATACAATTAAAAAACCTACCAACACAATAAAGAGACCTGTAGGGCTAATCAGAGCTGGCTGCATTTCGCAAGCTATAAAATCTGCACATCTATTTGTCACACGTCGTCATCCACCACAACACAATACAATGTGTTGTTTACCTGGAGCCTTGGTTGATGCACGCCTCATCCTAACCGTGAAGAAAGCAGGAGTCCTTACCCTAGTCAGAGGCAGGGGGATAAAAATACAGAATATTCTCTAAAAACCTACGCAAACATACACTGTAAAACATAGACGATTGAATATGCTATTTTCAATAGCTGAATAAATGTCACAACAGACACTGTTGGATGCCACATGGCTTAAAGTAACACATACAACGACAGCTATGACATATTCACTAGTGAGACTACACACCATAATATGAAGGTCAAATATGTAACGTTCCTAACACTCGAAAGGCGTCTAAAACGGCTTCCGTTGTGGAAGAAGTCAAAGTGTAATGGAATATTTACTAAATTTCCAGTAAATTCGTCTACAGCTACATACGGGCATTAGATATTCATCTCAATGAATTTATGAATGTTTAGGTTTTAAAAACGTTTGCTGGTGGTGTAAATGTATGCTATGGCAGGGAGTGCGTGCTTTCTAAGATTCATAATTGCAAGCACTTTACAGTGAGGAATAAATTATGCACGATCTGACCAAGCCTCGACTGTGACCACGTTCTTAATGAAAAATAACACGTTTCCCCTTCTAGGAGCTGGAAATGTCCCTCAAGTGCACACGTGTGAGACATTTCATTTAATCCTTTGATTGCCACCAGCCGTTGGGCTCGATGTGTGAGGACAGCTCTTTGTTTCCGGCTCCCAATAGGTCCCCGGGCCTCTCACCACCCCAGTGTCTCCAAGTATCTCTTGACCGGGCTCTCTGCCCTCTCACAGATGACCTGTCACGGCTCCCTACGCAAGCAGTCGCTCAGACCTGTAAAACAGCTGCTCTCACAGCATGTGCGGATATATTTATTATTCGTCGACGGCCGGCAGTAGAGTACTACTTGGCTCCCACGTACCCCGCGCAGGAGAGAGAATTGAAAAACAGGCCCCTGAGCACGCATTCACTTTGGATGGCGACTCCTCCTGCGCCATAATTTATTCTTCCCTGCCAACTTGTTGTCATATTGAGCGTTGGAGGCCCGGCTTCCACTGCGCAGATGGGAAGCCCTTTGATTGAATGCCCTCAACGAACAATCCAGAAACAAGATGTATTTCTACAGTTACTGCGGCCTTGGCTACCGTAGAGATGAGGCTGGCAGTGGTGGTTTGACGTGATACCTCAGGGTGAGTTCAGAAGACCAAAGCACAGGGCAAAATGAAATGTAAATTCGTTTAAATTAATTTTCTGATTATTTAACGTGCAATGGACTGTATTTAGTTAGTTCTAGGAAAAAAAGACCCGTATGGCAGAGAGGACTACAGAGCACATGGGTGATCTATATGCTATTTCTATAAGGAAAACAGAACTCACTTCCAAATGGGCACAGCCTGTCTCCACATACAACTGTACATGCCTGCAATACGTTAAATGTGCAGCCATGCATTTTGAGTTGTATGATGGAACAACGCATGCCTGAACCACACGGTCTAAACCACGACTGCGTCTTTACCATGCATGCCTTTACCACACCTGCTTTTAGCACGCAATTTCGTGGTAAAGGCATGATTGGTAAAGGGACATGTGTGCTAAAGATCATAATCCTGCTCCCAGCCCTGTAAACTGTCCCTTTTCCCTTGCCCTGTCCTGAGCCCTACAAATTAACACAGCAAACACAAGGAGATGATGGACGGAGCGCTGAAACTTTTCAGACACTCACCCCCAGTCACAGATCTGGGCTGAATCCATCATCATTCTTTAGCTCACTTCGCCACCTCAGTTCAGACCCAGCTATATACAAATCAGTCTTGACCCTGTGCCTCATTGGAACAGTCCAGCCCGAACTGCCAAGCCAGGTCTTCTCTGAACCGGAAACAAGCATCCTCGGACCTGTTTCAGAGTAACACCCTTTATCAGCCAGGCTAGCTTGAATCCAGTGGCAAAGTGAGCAAGGGACCCACATCTGGGCATACCCTGCCAACCTAGGGCAAACAAAGCAAACACAAGGAGATGATGGACGGAGCGCTGAAACTTTTCAGACACTCACCCCCAGTCACAGATCTGGGTTGAATCCATCATCATTCTTTAGCTCACTTCGCCACCTCAGTTCAGACTCTGCTATATGCAAATCAGTCTTGACCCTGTGCCTCATGGGAACAGTCCAGCCCAAACTGCAAACCAGGTTTTCCCTGAACCGGAAACAAGCATCCTGGGACCGGTTTCGGGATAACACCCTTCATCAGCCAGGCTAGCTTGAATCCAGTGGCAAAGAGAGCAAGGGACCCGCGTCTGGGCATACCCTGCCAACTTAGGGCGAACAAAGCAAACACAAGGAGATGATGGACGGAGCGCTGAAACTTTTCAGACACTCACCCCCAGTCACAGATCTGGGTTGAATCCATCATCGTTCCTTAGCTCACTTCGCCACCTCAGTTCAGACCCAGCTATATGCAAATCAGTCTTGACCCTGTGCCTCATGGGAACAGTCCAGCCCGAATTGCCAAGCCAGGTCTTCCCTGAACCGGAAACAAGCAGTTTGGGACCGGTTTCGGGGTAACACCCTTCATCAGCCAGGCTAGCTTGAATCCAGTGGCAAAGTCAGCAAGGGACCCACGTCTGGGCATACCCTGCCAACTTAGGACGAACAATGGCACACATGGCTGAGCCCGCGTTATTAATGCCGTTTCCCTGCATATTGTAAAAGGGAACATGAGGCTACATTACTTGAAGGCACTTTATTTGGCATTGCTACCTCAGGCCACATGCGGAACAACACTGTTGTGGTACAGATTTACTAAGGCTTCGCGCTAGATTTGCATTACCTTTGTAAATCAAACCCGAAGCAATGTGTTATGCTGGAATTTACTATCAAATGCAAATCTGTATTTGTGTTGGATTTGTTAATAAAGTAACACAAAGTTGTGTTATGCTCTGCTTTGCATCAAAGGGGCCTTCCATGGGTAATACATGGGCACTTAGAGACAGGGATTTTTGCCTAAATCTTACACCTCCTCGAGGAAGGCTTATTGAGGAGAAATGTTTTAATTTATCCTTGTTTTTCATACTTTGCATGTATGTTGCATTGTAGAGCACACATATAAAGCAGGAAAAGTGTTAAAATATAGCTTTTGTACTGCAAACACCCTTGCATTATCGCACAGGGATGTTTGCGTTGGTGCATGGCAGTATGAATTGTGCCAGCGTATGGAGAGAGAAAAACAGCGCCATATCTTAGTAATGCTTCTTAAATTTGGGCCTGTGTGCCTTATGTTGCACCAAAAGTGCAAAGGTCAGGTACACAGGCACAGAGCTACTTTCCTTGGCTACCAGCAAATATTCGTTAAGAGTGCAAAGGGCTTATTTGTGACGAAATGTTAGAATTATAAACCAACATGAGAGTTTTGCTTTTCCGAAACCTGGTTTCCTTCCATGTCTATTCTTTCCAATTGTAAAGTTCTGGGGTGACATATACTGTGCATGTGCTACAGTTCACGGGCATCCTAAAGTTTACATAAAGATCATCCAAACTGCTGTCTTAATGTTTGTTCAGTAGTCTGGGGGCCTCCATGAATTACTGACTTACTGTCACGCCCACTGCCTATGATGACATTTTAAATCACACTGCACTTGAAGGCATGTTTTAATCCTACAATCAATAAAATAATGATGTTTCTCTGGACAAGGTGGAGGAGCAGACTACTTCTAAGAAAACTGCAATTGCAGTAAAAGTGTGGGACGGGTACTGAGGAGATAGGGACGTATAGGCCATTATCAATGTTAAACATAGATTATAAGATATTGAGTAAAATCTTAGTTGGCCGGTTGCATGATTATCTGCCCATGATCATATATAGCGACTAGAACAGCTATATCCCACAGTGCAATACCTCCTACAATATCCGTAGATTGTTTCGTCTTGTGGAGGAGACGCCGGAGGAATACGCCCGGGCTGCCCTGGCCCTTTCAGTTGACATATGCAAGGCTTTTGACAACTGGGCTGGTCTTACTTACAAGAAGTGATGAGAAGAATGAATTTGGACCTATGGTGGTACAGGTGGGTAACCCTCCTGTATGCGGATGCATGGGCTCGAGTCAGAGTGGGAGGTGACATCTTTGAGTCCTTTGGGAGTACTGAGTTATGCAGTGGGGAAGCCCCCGTTCCCTGATGCTTTTTGCGTTGGCAGTGGAACATGTATGCGGCTGCACGGGCTTGAGTCAGAGTGGGAGGTGGTATCTCTGAGTCCTTTGGGGTGTACCGAGTTATGCAGTGGTTTGTTTCGTCTTGTGGAGGAGATGCCGGAGGAATACGCCCGGGCTGCCCTGGCCCTTTCAGTTGACATATGCAAGGCTTTTGACAAGTGGGCTGGTCTTACTTACAGGAAGTGATGAGAAGAATGAATTTGGGCCTACGGCGGTACAGGTGGGTAACCCTCCTGTATGCGGATGCATGGGCTCGAGTCAGAGTGGGAGGTGGCATCTTTGAGTCCTTTGGGAGTACTGAGTTATGCAGTGGGGAAGCCCCCGTTCCCTGATGCTTTTTGCGTTGGCAGTGGAACCTTTTGCTAGCATAATGAGGGCTGAGGGTGTGCCTTGGGGGATCCTATTGCACAATGAAGTTCATATAGTGTCCTTCTATGTTGAGGACATGTTGTTATACCTCAGACACTCTGACTTGGGTACGCAGTGGTGCATGTCCATGCTTGAGGACCTAGCAGAAGCATCAGGACTTAAAACCAACTGGGAGAAGACATATGCCTTTCCCTTGTTCCCAGGTAGGACAGACTGGCCTCATTCTGTGATGGATCTCTGCATCCAATGGGCATTGACTCAGCTGAAATATTTAGGGGTGCATGGGTTTCATGGCGAGGAGTACACGAGGAAGACCAATATGGGGGCTGCGCTCCAGAGACTCAGAGGAAAAGTGAAGTTCTGGTGGTCTCTTAAACTCCCCATTTTTGCAAGAGTTGCTCTCACTAAGATGGTGATCCTCTCACAGGTTTTATACTATTTCACCAACCTTGTGATCTGGATTCCCCGGAGTTGGTTTCAGGCCCTTGATGCTCTGATTTGGGAAACAATCTGGGACGGGGGATGGAATCAAATGTCTCTTTCGACACCACGTTGGAACTGGGTGTTCCTGACATAGAATTGTACTTCCTGTCAGCACAGGTGCAGTAGCGAAGTAGCGAAGTAGCTGGTGGGTAGAGATTTGCAGGCCCTTGGGGCATTTACAGAACCCCAGTGCAGTGGTGCCTTTGTGGCCTGGTTGTTGGGACAGGTTACGAGGGGGGCTCCGCTATCGCGACTTCTTACCTTTGCAATGAGATGCTGGTAGGCTTTGGAGGCGAAGCTGCACTACCCAGTGCTTTATGCCCCAGCGATTCTGCTGATGGGACTCCCTACATGTCAGGTAGGATACTTCAGAGAGCATAAGCTGGAACGGTGGCTAGAGGCAGGCATAGACACTGTAGGGGACTGCTATGCGGAGGGCACATGGTGGAGGAGGATGGCCTCCTGGAGACCCAGTTCCTCACATACAGGGTGGTGGAGGTGGCCATGAGAAGTCTATGGGCTGGGGTCATGCGGAGCCCTAGACTGATGAGTTCCTGCCGGTCCTTCTGACCTTTGGCCATGGGCGCAAGCTGATCTCATGGCTCTACAAATCAACAGTAGAATTGACGATGGATGAGCTCCCTCGAAGACGCAGATGTTGGCACCCTGGAGGTCTACTGGGCGTTTACCTGCAGAAAAATCTGCGCTGGAGGGGATTGGTTTCTTGACTTAAAAATGGTCCTGGAAAAGCGGAAAATTGCACACTCCTTGGTGATCAGTCCTGTAGCTTTGGGCCAGGGCGGAGGCCGCAGCATTGCAGGACGAACAGAGTTGTGGCATGCAACAACAACCTATAATAGGTATATGGTCAGAGGTGCTGGAGGCCTTTCTGACTAATGATGAGGAAGAGATTCCAGCCCCTAACGCCGTCGACACGTAAAGGTCTTGGGGTAGCAGGGTCGTGGGGGATGGGGATGGGACCCACCACTCTTTCCGTCAGGCCCAAGTGGCCGCGCTCTAGGCGTCCCACTAGATGATGCCAACTGTGACCCCCGCTTCCTTCCTCCCCCTAGACATCCCCGGGAAGTTCACTTTCCATTATCCACCCTTTAGGCCGAAAGTAGTGCACACATGGGTTGGGTGCCATGAGTTGAGGCTAGGTTTTGAGTTTCTTTTTCTTTATTTTTTTGTTTATATACAATGTCTCAATGTGGGTCTCCACAGCGAGGGTAGTTGCTCGTCTCATCCCTCCTGGGGCGAGGGTTGGAGTACTATGGCTTTCTTGCAATATGCTGGGAGACGGCCCTCCTGTTACTTAACGTTTGTAACCCTAGTTGGGAGTGGGAGATGCCTTACGATTATCCTGTAACTGTTGATGTGATGCATGTTTATGACGGGTGCCTGCCCTGGCCTGTTTTTCTTTTCTCTCTTTCTTTGAAGAAATGGCAATAAAGACGTGTTTAAAATCCAAAAAATGCAGTAAAGGTATGGATTTATGTTGTTTCCAGTCCGTTTCTATTACTACTGACGTACTATTGGTCAAATGAGGTGCTGAGTCACCCTTTAAGCGCCTGTGATTATAGATACAGTAGGCATTGGCTGTACCCTTTTGCTCATGACTTTTTACTAGGCCCGATGAAATCCAGTTTACACCAGCATATTCATGCATAATATGTGACATTTCACATTTTGAATATTATGCGAAATCCCTGAGATCATGTCATTATGCCATATCACATAACTGAGATTTTGTTCAGCTAAAAATCCTCTCATGGGAGCATGGGAAGAGGGCGAAAAAACGAAATGCGATTGACTGTTGGTCACATCACACTAAATTTTGTGCTGTTTTCTTCAGCGCAAACTGCGTCCTTACACCTAAAGTGGACATGAGGATGCATTTTGCACTAAAAAAATTGCTCAAAATGGCAGACAGGCACTTTGGTAAATAACATGTAATTTCAAGTCATTTGTGAAGGATCCTGCATAATTTCCGTTAGGGCAATTATACAAATTCCACCCAGGATTACTTTTTATTCTAGGGTTTTCGGCATTACATTAATGGAGTTTCTTACATAAAAGGTATTGGATAATGATGCCTCTATAGCAAACAAGCCATCTGAACTGGTTAGCTTACTCTCATACAGTCATCATTTCTATTAGGCAACAGTAGCGGCTAGCAGGGAACGGCGGTAGAGGGGCAGCGGCGCGGAGGGGAGAGAAAATAAAATAAAAACTTTAAAAAGTACCACTTACTGTAGTAATCTTTCTATTAATGTGCTCCACAGATCTTATTATGTCACTGCCATGGTGATGGAATGTGATGGTTTGAACTCCAAGGGGCAGCTGTCAGTTGTCCCTGGAAGCTGTGGAGATGGACAGTCATTAAACCAATTTTTCTCACACTTACCTGTCTCTGTGTGATTACTACAAATTTGGCGACGAGTTGGACTCTCCCTCTCTCCACTCACGTGTGCTGTGTTCGAGTTGCAGTTGTTCCAGTTTTCAAGATTGTTTCGCTGCTATTTGTATGCTGTTGGCTCCCCAATTGGCATCTTACGTCTATTTTGCTGTGATCGATGAGTTGGTGGAGTTTTCCCTCCGTGTGAAGAAGATTGTGCTTCTCTTCGTGTTCCTGTTTTCAAGATTGTTTAGCAGCTCTTGGTATGCTGTTGGCTCCCTGAGAAAGGTTCAGTGAACAGTGTCCTGCTCTGCGACTGCTCGAGACCTTTCACACAGCATTTTCTTATCACTAGAGCTCCTGCTGCGTTCTTTCTTGAAGCTGCTTGAACCGTGAGTTGACCATCTGTTTTAGCGTGCTCTTGGGCGCCCTGTCTGCTGCATTTCTCGCATGCCTTTTGTCCGGAGTTAGAGATCCTTTTCCTAGCCTGATTGCTGCCGAATGATGACGCAACAGAATCCTGCAGCGGTGTTGGTGATTCTGTAGAACACGTCATCTCGGGGGCATTCCTACGCAGGTCACGGCAGCGTCAAGACTACGTAGTTGCGCATGTATTGGGAGTGCATTGTTTCTTCGGCATTTCCTTGTTGACACGCTCGAACGTGTCATTTTGGGGCATTTCCAGGCAAGTCACGGCAGCCTCAAGTTCACGTAAATTGTGTGTCTATTTGAAGTGCACTCTCTCTTCAGTATTTCCGTGTTGACACGCTTTTGTCTACACGCTTATCTCTTTATGAGTGTGTGTGAGCGTACAATTTTACACGGGTATCAATCTAGGTTGTCACCTAGCAACGCAAAGGAGAATTTTACTATTCTTATGCCTACGTTTGGATTACTACCTATGCCTACGCTTGGATTTCAATTTTCGTCAGTGTGATTTATCCATTGACAGTGTCAGAACGCTTTGCAGTTTTCCGGTATGAAGCACACAAGTTTATTCTTCAAATGAATTACAAGTTATAACACTTGCTTCTGGTTTATTCTTAAATTCTAGTTTGGCAGAGGTAGTTATTTATTACTGTTCTAAACAAGATTAATCTACCAGTAGGAGATTACAATATTGTTAATGCTACTACCCCCTTATATATAGTCATATTGTGACAGTGTATAGCAGTATTTTAACCCTTTCTTTTGACAGGATTAGGTTAACTACTTGGACCGTTTCTTTTTTCTGTGGCTAACATTGTGATGAGATGCAAAATGTACAACCCCCCCTCCCTTTTTACAGCTTCCAGGTGATCCGCCAATCAGGTGGAAGATATGGTACAGGGCTTTTGTGAAGTATTTAGGTGCTATGGGGGGTACTAGGTTTAGTGCTGAGAGGAAAAGATTTATTTCAGAACATAATCTAGGGTTTGAGGGTCAAGCTGTCCTAGAACACTTACCTCCTCTTGATGTTGTTGAAGGTGAAGAGGAGTTAAAAATTTGATCGAGCAGTGAAAATGTTGGAAAAGCAATTCGAGGTGGAAGGTAGTTTGGTGGTAGCCAGACACAAGTTTTTTTACAAGAATACAAGACATTGATGAAAGTATTGTATCTTATGTTGCAGCTTTACGCATTCTTGCTTCTGAATGTGAATTTGAACATTTTTCATCTCAACCTATTCGAGATCAAATTGTAGTCCATTGTAAAGACAAGAAGGTTCAAGAAAAATTGTTAGCTTTAAAGAATCCCTCCTTACAAGAAACAATCACCATTGTCAAAAGTATTGAATTGTCTCAAAAAGCATCGAAAGAGCTTAAACCTGAGGAAAAATATAGTGGGTGTAGTGAAGGAGCGTAAAGATCAGTGTGATAAGCCCCACGTAGATAAAGACAAATTATACAGCGAGCAAAAAGTGGGTAGGTATTCTTCTTTTAAATCTGAAAAAAAAGTAAGTGTTTCTAAAAACAATTGTACAAAATGTGGATTTCCTTCTCATTTTCCTAATTCCCGGGTTTGTCCTGCTAAGAATGCTTCTTGCCGGAAGTGTGGTAGACAAGGACATTTTGCAAAAGTGTGTAATTTCAGAGGTAATGTCAATGTGGTTTACTCTGAGGAGGATAAGGATGATCCAGTGAGTGAGATTGGGAGTTCTTTAACTGATGTTGTTATGGTGGTTCAAGATGACTCAGAAAACTGTGTTGATCCTGTTGTTGAAGTTTTGGTTGATGGAAAACCTTTACAATTATTGGTGGATTCTGGAGCACGTATGACTATGCTTACTGAAGAATTGTTTGAGAGTGTGTGGGGGGATAAATCTCTCAATCCACCAGATAGAAGTCCCAATTCCTATGAAGGGAGGAGAATTGATTTGAAGGGATTTTTTGAAACAAGTCTTGTTTTCAAAGACAGACATATTAATGGGAAGGTCTATGTGGCAAAGAAAGGTCTTAACATACTTGGTTGGTATCATCAGGGTTTGTTTGGCATGACTCTTAGATCAGGTACTATTGAACAAGTCTCAGTGGTTGATGACATCACTCATGGTGAGAGTTTGGCTACATGGTACAACAAATTCCCAAGTGTTTTTGCTGATAGTTTGGGATGTGTCAAAGGTTTTAGACATTTTATCAAAGTTAAGGAGCAAGCCACTCCTGTTAAACACAAGCTACGCAATGTTCCTTTTAGTATCAGAGATGATTTGTCGAGTGAGCTTAAAAGGATGTGTGAATCGGGTGTCATCGAACCTATTGAGTCTTCTCTTTGGTTGTCTCCCTTGGTGGTGGCTCGTAAAAAGAATGGCAGTCTTAGGGTGTGCATTGACTTGCGCAGTCTTAACAAGGAGATCTGGGTGGACTCCCATCCTCTCCCTCGTATTGATGATATTTTGTCCAAGTTTGAGGGTGCTAAATTCTTTTCAAAAATAGATCTTGCCTCTGCTAACCACCAAGTGGAATCGGATCCAGAGTGTAAACATTTGACTGCTTTTGTGTCTCCTGTTGGGACTTTTTAGTTCAGAGGGATGCCTTTTGGGCTAGCTTCGGCAGCCTCGGTTTTCCAAAGTGTTATGGAGAAAGTCTTGGAGGGGGTCTCCGACACTGTGGTTTTTCAAGATGATATTTTGGTTGCAGGAAGGTGCAGGGAATCTCATGATAAAAATCTTGCTATTGTTTTGGAGAAATTACAAGAGAAAGGGATTGTTGCCAACAAACTCAAATGTGTTTTTGGGGTGGAAACAATTGAGTATTTAGGTCATCAAATTTCTGGTGATGGTATTGTGCCTAGGGAAGGTCTCATTGAGGCTATTGTGAATGCTCCGTGTCCTTCTTCCAAAGAACAAGTCTCTTCATTTTTGGGTGAATGTGAGTTTTACACAAAGTTTATCTCTAATTTTGCAGCAAAAACTGTACATATGCGAGGTTTACTGAAGAGAAAGGCCACATTTATCTGGGATAAATTTTGTCAGGATGAGTTTACCCACATCAAGCAAGAATTGGGATCTTGCAAAATACTTATGCCTTTTGACCCACATTACCAGTGTACTATATCTGTGGATGCTAGTTTGGATGGATTGGGAGGGATGATTTCTCAGTTCAAGCAAGGGAAGGAACACACCATTGGGTTTGCCTCTCGTGCATTACGTCCAAGTGAAAAAAATTACTCTGTAATTGAGCGTGAGTTGCTGGCATGCTGTTGGGCTGTCGAAAGATTCAAATGTTTTCTTTGGGGCAAAACTTTCAGATTATTGACCGATCATAAACCACTTATTCCCATTCTCAATGGCAACATCGTCAAGGACCACACTCCAAGAATTGCAAGATTAAGTTCAAAATTGTTGCAATATGATTTTGAGGTTGCGCATATTCCAGGTGGGAAAAACACAAGGGCTGATTTTCTCTCAAGATCACCTTTACCTTTGAGGAAACAGGAACTTTGTGATGATGATGCTGATGAAGAATGTCTGATCGCTGCTGTGGATGTTTGCAGTCAGGGTTGTTTTACTGAACGTGAATGGTTCTGTGCTATGGAGTCGGATTCTGTACTCAAGAGAGTTAAGGGTTTCATAGTCTCTGGGTGGTCCAAAGAAAAGCATTTGGACAGTGAGCTTCACCCTTTTGCCAAGATTGCTGATGAACTTACTTTGGAGGGTGATGAAATGGTCATGCGTGGGGATAAATTTGTTCCTCCTGAGTCGCTGAGGGCTCGCATCATTGATTTTGGTCATGTGGGTCACCTTGGACAAACGAGGACCAAAAGAAGGATCCGATGTGTTTACTGGTGGCCTTCCATGGATCGCCAAGTCAATGACGTTGTAGAGGGATGTGTCACGTGCTGCACAAGTGACAAAGTCATCAAAGTGGCTGTTCCTCCTTTACAAGAGGTTAATATACCTAATGCTCCTTGGTTGAAGTTAGCCATAGATTTTGTGGGTCCTTTTAATGTTTTACCCAACAAATGCAAATTTGCTTTGGTTGTTGCAGATTATTTCAGTAAGTGGTGGGAGGTTTAATTCATGTCTGATCCCAATACACAAGAAATTATCAAATTCCTGCAGTGTCTCTTTGCCAGAGAGGGATTCCCGAAAGAGATTGTATCTGACAATGGGGTGCAATTTACCTCCAAGGAGATGTCTGTGTTTTTAAGTCAATCTGGGATCTCACATCGTCGTGTCACTCTGTATCACCCACAGGCCAATGGTTTCATTGAGCGCACGAACCGCATTTTAATTGAGTGTGTTCAATGGGCTGTTTCCTCTAAGATTGATATCAAGGAAGCAGTTCAAAGTATGTTGTGGGCGCATCGCACCACTCCCAGTCCTATCACGGGTTCGAGCCCTTTTGTACTCCTCCGTGGAAGAGAGGCCTCTTTTCATATGTGCCCGGCTTGGATGAAGAAATGGGGTTCACGGTCTTTGTGTGGAAATTTTCAAACTGAAATAAAGACGAATGCCCATCCTGTTGACACTGATGAGGGTGTATTTAAGTCTAGCGTTCATGTAGGAGATTGGGTGAGAATTAAATCCCCTATCAATGTGGCAAAAGGTTTGTCTAAATATGGTCCTCCTGTTAAAGTGGATGCCACTTCACGCTTTGCTGTGAGGGTCAATGGAAGGAGTTGGTGGAATTTGTCAAGAATCTATAAAGTTCCTTGGAGGGTTGTGTTGCAATTGGGTCTAGAGTCTGGCAGTGATCCTGCTCAGGTTCAACAAGGTCGGTTGCAATTTTCTCACTCTCCTAAGTTGTCATTGGAGTATGTTACTCCTCGCAAGAGTGGAAGGAGAATTGTTCCGCCTAAACGTTTAGACCTATAGTCAGTTATTCATTACTGTGTTCTCTGCTTTGTTCTATATTTCTTTTTGTTTTCTGGTTTTTTTGTTCTGTTTTTATTTAATGGATAGAAAGGAGATGTTGTAGTAGTCTTTCTATTAATGTGCTCCACAGATCTTATTATGTCACTGCCATGTTGATGGAATGTGATGGTTTGAACTCCAAGGGGCAGTTGTCAGTTGTCCCTGGAAGCTGTGGAGATGGACAGTCATTAAACCATTTGTTCTCACACTTACCTGTCTCTGTGTGATTACTACACTTACCTTTTTGCCGGCCACCGCCTCTCCTCTATCTTGTTCAGCTTCCTTCTTCCTGCAGTCCCGGCAACAGGAAGCACCCAGCTCCCAGGCTACCCTGAGCCAATCACAATGGTGCTCCGATGGTGGACAGGGAGGCTTTGCATGTTCCTCACCAGGCTGTGTAATGCAGCCTGGTGAGGAACATGCAAAGTGCGCATGGCGGCCGACCGGCTTGGACGGCCCAAGAGGACCAACTAAACAGACATGTGCAAACCACTCCTCCCCCTGTGCCATCAGCCCCGCCCCGCCCTAACCCAGCCCGCAACTAAAAAAAAGAAAATTATAATAACTACATTATTATAATTTTATTTTTGCTGCTCTGATCTGAGAGCAGTGGGCGATGCTCCTCTGCTTTAGCGGAGGAGCCTCCCCTGTTAGGCAACCTTAATCAATATGAAATACTTTAACTAGATATAAAGAGATAATTTCACCCGTTTAGGACAATGTTTCCAGGTGGGAAAGTCAAGTGCTTACAGGATTTAAAGACGGAAGTTCAGATTCTAAGTAGAGTCTCTTCTAGAACGAACAATCAGTCACTGCTGGTTCATCAGAGGAAATACTATCGTCCCTCTGATGCTACAGTGCTTCAAGTGCAGTCACGTGATTGCCAGTGGATGGAGCTTTGGTTTTCTGTGTAATGTGACGTGAGCTTGCATCAGTATGGGAGAGCGACTGACACACCTTTTTGTTGTGCTACTCTCTTTTTTCTTCTTTTTATGGACACACAGCTCTCTGATGGGTGTATGTAATCGTTATAAATTTATTTTTGGTAAATATATACATTATTACTGATAGATTTCTTGAATGAATGCCAATGTATTAATCTTTGTCATTATAGTATCATTAGCTTTACCGGTACTCACAGATCTATGATTTTTGTAATGCGCTGAATGATATTTTCTAGAAATGATTTCTAATATACTAACACGATTTATAACATGCAAGTTATGAAACCCTGAGTTACGCCCTTAAGTGAGTGGGGTCCTACGAGAACCCGGTAGCACCAGAGAAGAGTAACTGGTACCTCTATTTCTGTCCTCTGCAATTTTCAAAGAATAAAATGAAAAGAATATGCCTCTGAGATAGAATAGATTGGGACCATGTGCTAACGATACAGCCTCAGAGCAGGAACATAATTTGCGACCTGACATGATTGGGTGTGCTGGGTATTTAAATAGGGCAGATCATCAAGGGATCATTGAGAAGATACACACAGCTCGTGTCGCAATTCAACCGCGAGAACCTATTTCCCTAAGTGTGAATTGTTGGTAACAAATGACGGAGCCATAGTTCTTCATAATCCTACACTCCACATCCAATCTTGACTGGTTCACACAAGTAATATGTTGTTCTGTTTTTCCTACAAAAATTCCACTGTTTTATATTGAAGCAATAACTTAGATTTTTCAAAATCTGAATGGATCATTTTCATCATTTTTTGGTCTGGCTTCTGACAGTGCAACCTATTTCTTACAATATATAAAGAGCAGGCTTAGATTCTGCCTCTTTCTAGCATTAACTTTCTTCAACCACCTTCGTTCAGCCATTGGCCTGAGACTTTGTCAATCACATATTGGCTCAGCCTTGTGGAGTGTTCATGTCTCACCTTATGCTAGTGGATGTTTGGGGGTATCATTCCATCTTCACTCAAGTACTTTCATTGAACTGCAGGTACGACTGCTTGAAATTTAACGCCCTCTCTGCATGTTCCTACTGTCTCTGTTCTACGTTTTTTCTCTAATGTGCTAATACTGCCGGTGTTAACGCCTTAAAGTCAGACCTATTGGCTTATATCAATGACTGTTATAAATTAATTAGCAAATTGGTCTCAGATGTGGCAAAATCAGTGCTTGGAACACAGGGTCAGCTCTTCCTAATGGATGCTGGTTGGCGCTCCACTTGCCTGGTCTCTGTCGATTTTTTTATTATACAAATAGCGAATAATATTATTCACTATTAGTGTAATAAAAAATGGAGTTCATTAGCTGAAATATGGCATTATCTGGAAGTTAAAGTAAGTAAAAAATGCTGTTAAATGTATGCTGTATGCATGCTTGCGGGTGAGAGTGTGTTTATGTGCATTAGAGTGTGTTAGTATGTGTAAGCATGTATGAGTGAATCGAAGTAAAGGTCAAATGGTGTGCGATGTCACTTCCGCTGCCCCAGGCATTTTGGTGAATTGACGTCCATGCATAGTAAGCACAGCCTCAATTATTCACTGATTGAATGCATGGAGTGATGGGTACTCAACATCATACAGTGAATAACATCCATCCTCAAGGAACACAGAGATACGAAAGTGTTTGGATGCCAATCTTGTAGCCAAAGCTCATTTATACCTCTTTATTATACCTATTCATGACTAGAGACACCAAAGCAGTGAACTGAAAGAAGCGAAGCAGAGATTGTAAGCAGCATACTGAAATATATCAGCACCTCTTTTCATTGATCTGTCTAGTCCCATTTTAAGTCAAAATTGGACATTTTTAAAATTCTGTCTTCAAATGCATACCTAAATGCACTCTCACGCACTGAAATGGAAGGCTGAATTTGACTTGCATCATCCTCCAAAATGTTCAAATTTTTCACTTTTAAAACCTAGGGTACATACTCTGAGAACGCAGTTGCTGACAGTGGATGTTTGACATTTGTGGTATCAAAATCTTTATATGACTATATTGTTGCCTTCTAATTTCCTCTGTTCTCTGTCCAAATGAATGTTCTACTTAGCAAACTATTTAGCAAATTACCAAGCAGTGTATTTAGTAGACATATATTAGATGACATGCTTGGTTACATGGGCTACAGATCTTAGAAAGGTTTCTTAGTTATAATTCTTAGGTCATTACATCTTTTCAGACCCCTCACCATTTGTCACATTTAAAGCTCTATAACCCACTCATTAGGGGAGAGAGGTTCTAAAGGCCCATTCTTTCGTCCTCCCTTGTCAACAATAACACATTTTAGCCAGAGAATAGGGCTGGTCAAAACAGTAATCACCTATTTGGGGACCGATATGATACTGGCAATAGCAAGGCCACTGAACCATATCCGATGGAAGGACAATAATATCCATCACAAAACATGCATTATGGTGTTCTGCTTTAGTCCAGGCAAGATAACCAGGAAGTAAAAATCACTTGTTAAGATTATCTGTCTGTTTTAAATTTAAATGATTCCTCTGGCACAAGAAGAAAAGATTCTTCTTTGGACGCCTTTATAGAAAGTCCTTCCTCCTACCATTGGGTGGTTGCAGCCCACTTTGACTTCTGTGTGTCAATGATGAAGTATACCACATTTTGTGGGTGCTGGCCTTGCTTTTCCCAGTATCAGTCTATCTCCAAATAGGTGATTACAGATTTTTCAGCCCAATTGTCTCACTAACATATATTTAAAGAACTGCCTGGACAATTAGCATCAAGGCAGCCACGAGATACAAGTCAAATACTAACTTCAACATAGAAGATAGTCTTAGTAATGAGGCCATTGTCAAATTACTCTGGGTTACCATTGTTAATATGAGGTCCTTAGTGGTACTGTTTAGGCCTGGGCAGAATTCTCTGAATTTCAGTCAGTGGAATCACGCAGATTTACATAAAAACTCTGTGAGTTCCACCAACGGGGGAAAATACATGTCGCGCTGCTTGTGCTCCGATTTTAGCACTTCTTGCGTGGTCCGCGATGAAAAATCAATATGAACAGCGCTACGCAGTGTGGGAGCACGTGGCCTTTTTGTTTTATCCAGCCTGCTCCTGCACATTTTACATTTAACCCAAGGCCACCCATAAATCAATAGATGTTTAAAAAAAAACATACAACACAGAAAAACGTTTTTAAAATACACCCAAGGCCTAATGCTGGCTGACTGTGGCCTGTGGGCAAACTAGACCCCAGATAGAAAATGAGCAAAATAGTGTAAAATTCACAAACAACACAAAGGAAAATAGAGAAAAAGTACTTCTCAACCCTCCCCCTCCCAAAATTGTGCAATATTTTTCCCTTAGAAAAAACATAAATAGTTAGTGTAAAATAAGCCCATACTTCAACTCCAGGCCACCCATAATCACATTTTAAATTTTAAGCAAAAACAAAAAAGGTAAACAAAATACAGGCGAATGCCCTCCATCAAACAACAAACATATTTCAAAGTTCTTTAACTTACTAGATTTTTCACAAACAAACTTAAAATCCAATGGTATATATGTGCAGCAGGGCTTGCAGAGAATGATAGTGATCTTTTCCCTCCCAATCCAAATGAAAAGTGAACAAGGGCTGGACAAGGCAGTGGGAAGAGTGTTCTGGACAGGAAGAAGAATTTGGAATCTCCATGGCACATCCTTCCTGTTAAAAAAATTAAGTAAAATTTTTAAAAGAATGTTTAGAAATAGAAAAAATGACCTGAACTGTCCCTCTGGGTAGAATACCTACTTGAAAATGCTTGTGAAGGCCCGTGTTCATAAAATCTCGCCTGAAGTCCTCCTACCGACTGGAAATCGCTCTAGGAGATGCCAAATCTCATTCACATTCTCACATCTCACATTCTGAAACCTCAAAGTGTTCCTGTGGTCATTGTGCTGCTCAAACAGTAAAACAATTCTGCCACAAGGCAATTGGCGGATGTTGGCTGGAAATATGTGTTACAAGAATGACGAGAAGTCACAAAAATTCTTCAATTCCACTTGCGGAATTAAAATTTTGTCTAGTGTTAGTGCTCGCATTACTTGGACAAGTTTGGAGCACCCAACATTCATGGACATATAGTTCAAAGGTATGCAAGAGTTTTTAAGTACTAAAGATAATTTTCCCTAAAATATAAGTAATATTGACTGTGGGAGTCACTATGACAAAACATTTTTTTTCAAAAATTTCTAAAATATTTTTATTAGATCATGATTGTAAACTAAGATTTGCCAATTTTTACAATAATAATAGAGCGATTAACACAAATATTTGTATTACTATATATAGGTTTACAGCAAAGCGTGCGAGAAGGGAAGCTGTTGCATGGCTTCATGCTCAAGTGCATATTGTTTACAGTCTTTGTACATTCTAAATATATTGAATAACAACTGTAATAACACAATAAAGGAAGCAGTGACTACTATGTAGATACCAGAAAGCAGACCAAGTTATATATCTCATATTGTGCTCTTGTACTCTTTTAAAAATAGAATTTTAGGGACAATATGTCAACTGGTGAGTCAGTCACACTATCTGTATTCTCTCCTTTTTTATTCCAAGAAAAGTCTGGTCATTTTAAAAGCCCAAGAGGGGTGAAATGATTGAATCATTTATTAATATTTGTTTGGTATTCCTAGATTATATATTTTAAAGATAGCATGGTGTCAGTGGCAAAATAATGTAGTGGCATTTTCCTGTTTAAAAGACTTTATTAAATTCAGTATACACTACAAAACAACAATACAATAAGATCAAACACAATTTATTCAGTAGTACGTATGCAGTATTAAACACTATCAAGGAAAACCATAAAAGTCTTTATAATTTTAAGAGGAAGGGGAAGAAAATGAAAAAAGGGTAGGGGAGGGAGGGTGAAGTAGAGACTTTAGAACAGAACATAGGTGCTTAATAGAAATAACAACAACAATTTGCCTCTGGGTTAAACTTGTATAATAAACATTATACATATAAACATATCATAAAATTTACTCTAATATAAAAGAGGGACAGAGAGAGAAATTCATGAAGGGCGAAATTTTCAGAAGATACAGAAACCGTACTTGATACATCACTATCAACTTGGTGAAGATATGAATTAAGAGGTAACCATAACAATTGTGCATTATGAGGAGATGAACATTGTATAGCATACCTAGTATCTAACTTATGATGAGAACTCACCGTGTCCCACCAAACATTATAGGATAACTTTTCTGATAATTTCCAATGTGAAGTAATCTGGTGAAAAGCTATCGCTAACAATATATCTAATAGTTTATTCTTAGGGAAGAATGAAGTTAGAGAATTAGACAGTGTTCCCAAAAAAAGATAAATAATATTGAAAGGGGTATCAAGATTAAAAATCCTCTTAATCTGAGCCCAAATTTTGTACAGAAGTTACGCTATTAGGACAGTTGAATAAGATATGCATTAAATCTGCATTGGGAGAGTCACAAGACCAACACTTAGCAGGGGAATTGGAGGAGAATTTGGAGCACTGTATGGGAGTAAAATATAGGCAATGGTAGACAAGAAATAGAGACTGTGTAATACCAGCAGACCGTGAGATTTTATATATGCGTGCTCATACCTTATTCCAAAAAGGGAATGTCCAAGAAACTCCCAGATCCCTCTCCCATAAAATCTCAGACTTAGATTTGGTTCTGGAGGGGTCAGGAAGGGATAAATATTTATAAATAGCCGAAGGCCTAGGGCCCGTTTTTAGAAATTCAGTAATGCCAGAGGAGAAGGGAACCATCTTCGAAGAGTTCTGTAGGGAGAAATAAACATCTAGAACCACAGTCATCAATGATAAAAAGCGTGTATAAAAGGATTTAGGGCAGAGATAAAAAAGACAAAATTGAGGAAAAGAAATGGGGGGATCGTTATAAAAAAGTTGAGATACCCACATAAAGCCTTTATCCTTCCAAGTACGCCAAAAAAAGGGCCTATTATTTATCCTGAGTAAGGAGTTGTACCATATTGGCCTTTTCAAAAACAAGGCCGTATTTAGAGGAAGTGGGAGAAAAGTGGATTTGAGCAGCGTTACTGTGTTGCGTAATATAGAAGAATGAAGAAGGGGCGCCTAGCAGTAAGAGATAGGACCTCTTGGAAGCTAAAGTGAAGAAGAGAAATACGCTCAATATCTAGCCATAAAGGAGAGAAGGACGAGGATAAATCATGAGTCCAAAGAGCCACTTGGCGCAAAGCAAAGGCTCTATGATAACCATAAAAGTGAGGAAAATTAACTCCGCCCGCTAATTTCGGTTTTTGTAAAGTGGCTAATGCAACTCTTGACTTCTTATGTTTCCAAAGAAATTGAAGGAGTAGTGTGTTTATTTTTTTTTTAAAACTGTTTGGGAATGTGAACTGACAACATGGAAAGAAGATATAACAGTAAGGGAGAGATCAGCATTTTAATAGAGTCTAAACGGCCCCACCAGGATAAAAATAAAGGATTCCAAGAGGAGATAATCTTATCAATTTTGATACTAAGTTCCGTAGAATTAATTTTAACCATGTCAGGAATGGAGTTTGCAAACCATACCCCCAAATATTAAATTTTTGCAGAAGTGGACCACTGATAACCAGTAAGAGAATAAGAATGACTGAATGTGTATTTAGTAAGCGGGAGAATTTTCATTTTATCCTTATTATTTTTATATCCAGAGACAGTAGAAAATAGAGAGATTTCTTGCAATAGAAAAGGTAGCGAATCTTCAGGTGAAGAAATAAAGAAAAGAATATCGTCTGCATAAGCAGAAAATTTTAAATGGCGGTCTCCATAAAGAAAGCCAAAGATAGAAGGATTCAGACGGATTCGAGAAAGAAAGGTCTCAAGAGCTAAAACAAATAATAAAGGAGAATGTGGGCAACCTTGTCTAACCCCCTATTAAGAAGGAAGTATGAGGAAATCATGCTATTAACAATTATTGATGCCCTGGGCGCATGATATAAGAGGGAGATAAGAGCTATAATTTTAGGCCCAAACCCATGCCATTTTAAACAATGAAATAAGAAGTCCCAATTTACTCTGTCAAATGCCTTCTCAGCATCAATTGATATGGCTGCGAGAGAAGATTTATAAGAAGGAGCTTTACTAAGAACATTCAGAAGCAATCTCGCATTATCCGATATAAGCCTACCCTTGATAAACTCTGACTCTTCTTTACCTATGAGGTGGGAGACGAGATTCTAGCCAAAGAGCTAAGAGCTTAGCAAAGATTTTATAGTCAACGTTCAATAAAGAGACAGGCCTATAGTTTTTATATTCCTGAGAGTCTTTACCATCCTTATGAATAAGACATATTATAGCTTCTTGGAAAGTGCCAGAAGTAGAAGAAGATGCAGTAAAGGGATTAAATATGCGATACAGATAAGGAAGAAGAATGTTGGAGAAGTGAAGATAGAATTCTACTGTGAAGCTGTCTGGACCAGGCGTTTTCCCTAATTTAAGTGCTCGTAAGGCTGTAGCAATTTCTTCAGTAGAGTGGTCATTTTCTAAAGAGTCAAAGTCCAAATCAGGAGCAACAGAATGAGGGGTATGATGTAAATAATCTGCAATTGCAGAGGAAGAAGGTATTGATTCAGATGTATAAAGGGGCTTATAAAACATAACAAATTCTTCTAAAATAGCCTGATGACTAGTAATAGACTTACCGGTTGATGTGGAAATTGAATCGATAATGCGTTGTTCTTTCCTTCCTTTGAGATAGTTTGCTAATAACTTGCCAGCTTTATATCTCCCTCCATAATAACGCCCATTTTCCCGTAGAAGCACAGAAGAGGCTTCTTCAGTAGAAATAGAATTAAAAATTGCAGTTTGGCTTTAAGCAAGGCATTAAGGTCGGAGGGCAGTTTAGAGGAGAAATACCTCCTTTCTAAAGATTTAATCGTTGAGAGGAGCCTAGTATGTTCTTTTAACCATGCTTTCTTTTGCCTAGAGACAAAGTTTAAAATGAAATCCCTTGCCGAGGCCTTGAATGTATACCAGAGCAAGGAAGGGGAAATTTCCGTATTGTCATTGAAGGAAAAAAATCAGAAGCAAAAGCGATAAAGGAACTAGAGAATTGAGCATCGTGTAATAAATAATTGTTGAATTTCTATTGATGCAGAGGGGGACAGGGAGGAACCAAATCCAAGTCTGTAATAACCATAGCGTGGTCGGGAAGCACAATTGGAGAAATATGTGACAATATGATAAACTGTGCAAGGGATTTAGAAAGAAATATATGATCCAGTCGTGAAAGTGAACCATTAGAAGCAGAGAAAAAAGTAAACTCAAGGGCAGTTGGGTTACACAGTCTCCAAGAGTCCACCAAGGCTCCCTTATGAATATCCGAGTGAAATTGCTTACGCATTTTATAGGATGAGAAATGAACTGAGGATTGTTTATCTAAAAATGGGTCCATTATTTGTTTACAGTCTCCTCCAAGAATAAAGTAAGAGTTATGGAATTGGGTACATTTCTGTGCAATGAAGGGCCAAAAAGCAGTATCAAATTGCGTCAGGTATAAACATTCATACTAGTAAGGGGGGCACTGTCTATAAGGCTTACTATAATCCATATACACATATCATCTATTTGTTGAGAAACTAAAGTAACATTAAGGGATTTTCTATCCAATATTACCACCCCATTCTTTTTACTCACCGATGGGGAAACAAACACATAACCAACCCAAGCTTGCTTAAATTTTAAAGCTTCAGATTGTGTAAGGCGAGTTTCCTGGAGAAGAACTTGGTCGGGATTAGATTTACCTAGATGGGATAACACTCTCTGTCGTTTGACCGGATTAAGCGATCCTTTAATATTCCATGAGATTACTCTGAATTATAAACAAAGAGAGAAAAATAGTATTGGAAAACAATGAGGTATATATAAAAATGACATCATATAATACAAGTAAGAGAAAGAGCAAAATAGAAAAGGAATGGGAGGAGGGAATAGGAAGGGGGAAGAGATAGCAAGAAAAGAAAACAGTACAAGTCCAGAAAGGACGACTGAAAAAGAAAAAACCATACCTGTCTGGGAACAGAAAAGGAACTGGGGTGGTGACGACACTAAAACAGATATCACACCCGAGAGGAAGGAGTCTACGCCACAATCGGAAACACACACGGATGAAGACTGAGGCACTGTGCAGACAAATAGAATGGATCTGTGAAAAGGGAAGCGGATAAAACAACAAGTTATATTATCAAATATGATAGCATGGCGACAAGAACAAAGAAGATATCATAATAAATTTACTACAACATCAAATAATTACAATGACATAGAACAAGCGTGAATACATCTCCCACATCTTACAACTTCCAGCACACAAAGGCCATAGAACACAAAGAACAAATAGACAAAACGCAGTTAAAAGGGAAGTCAACGCGAAGAAGGACCACCCGTATCCATAGTGTCTGGCAATTTGTGAGATTGTATAAATCTATTAAGGTCTGCTGGATCTTCAAAAGTGGAAGTCTTATTTTGATAGGTGGCTTTGAAAATGCAGGGATGAAAAAGACCATAACGCGCACCCAAAGCCTTTAAAGAAAGCCGAAGACCTAGGAACTCCTTTCTCTTAGCAGCGGTGGTATTGGAGACATATTGAGACAAGAAGATCCTCTGACCCATCCAGAGCACCTGCCGCTTAGCCCTGGCTGCAACAAGAACTCGCATCAAATACGTAAATTGCAGAAATAGTATAATAACTCCTCTGGGTTTTGCAGGCGATATGGAAGAGGTAAGACAAGGCCCTAGCCCATGAACCCTCTGAATATTAAGCGGAGTAGAAGATAACATATCCAGCAATTTTGGAAGGAAGGATGTAAAGAAAGAAACAGGATCATCGCCCTCAAGTGCCTCCGGAAGACCATAAATACGGAGGTTATTCCTCCTATCTCTGTTTTCCAAATCTTCTGCCTGTTTTTTGAGTTGGCCAACCTCCTTCTCCAAAAGCTGAAGTTTAGCTGTTCCTTCATGCAAGTCCACCACCTGCTGTTCCACCATAGAGACGCAATTTCCCATTAGTGTTCATTTGTCATCCAGGTTTTGGATACGCTTATTCGTTTCCTCAACAAAGGGTCGTAGTGCCCTAATCTCCTCCAATAGTAATTCTAGAGAGATTGAAGACGTAGTTTTCTCAGGTGACGGATGGTCTTGCTTCAGTCTTTTAGAAGAAAAAGGGTCATAAGCAACAGGCAAAGGGCAGACAAAAATAGAAAAGTCTTCTTTGCTTATTAACACACTTATCTTTCAGGTTCTGGGACTACCAAGAGTAAAATATAGTGAGAGAAAAGAAAAAAAAATATTCAGTTCATACCGCTTTTTTTAGTGATGTGCAGTGTTAGAGTCACAGTTTCTTAGAAAATGGCGGCCGCTTGAATAGAAATGGCTGCACCAGCAAAACCGAACTTAAATTGCTCGCATTCTGAAGCAAATTATTAGCAGGACGCCACAAAGATCTCCGGCATTCTTTCTTGTAAAAAGCTGCCTTCTACACCTCTTCCAGACGCAAGGGGTCAAAAGGTGGAGAGGTGTGGTGCAGCGGCCAGGGCAGCTGACTTCGGAGCACAGGGTTCACGGTTCGATCCCCGGCTCCGGCGGCAGCTCAGCTCAGCACCATGTGACTCTGGGCAATAGCTCACTTAATTTCCACTCCGGCCCCCAGCGCCTTGAGACCTGTAAGGGTGAGTAGCTGCGCTATATAAAAACGGACTTACATTTTTACATTTTTATTTCATGAAGTGCAGCCGCAAAGTTCCAGATTCATAAAATGGCAACTGTTACAGAAAAAACGGCTGCGATGGCAAAACTGAGCAGATAGTGCTCGTGGCACAGAGAAAATTACCAGCAAAGTGCCACGAGGACTTCCGCCATCCTTTCCAGTAGAGGACTGTCGACCGCACCTTCTCCAGACGCCTCAATAGATCAGTGAATGCTCCAGTGCGGCGGAGCTCGGATTCAGGGCGCCATCTTGCGTGCCGGCTTAGCCACACCCTTGTAGTGGCATTTTGAGTAGTGGGTCCATATGTAAGGAAGTAACAAGCCTGATAATCGTATGTTCCTCTGCCACTTAATCGTATGTTCCTCTGCCACTTCGTTCTGCCTGAAAATGAATGCTCTGGTTGCGTAAATCAGTGACTAGCCACTCACCCTTCCAGTGAGACATAACTGTGAGCCCAGTCAGGCACTTATGTGAAGTGATGTTTATCTGTGGAGAACATAACTTCATCAAACTTGATCACCAAGTCATAGGCACTGTGATCTTGGGGACAGGCACACAATGATTTTATCGGGCATTGGAACCGATGATGGGCTCAGAAGAACTACTGTAGTAACTCAAACAATAAAATAGAAGGACAACAATGAATCGTAATGGACCCCCTCACAGGTCTTTTTGTTGTAACATGTCTGCAATCTGTTATACATCTCATGTTATTCCTTGGCAATTTCCTGTGATCTTGTGTTCCTGGAAGGCTGGTGACTTGTCATCCAAATCAGTGGAGGTGCGTTTCTCATGGACTGTGCTGTTGTATAATATTGATATTTGGGGTGCTAATGAGTCCATGTTGCTTAAATCCACTTCGATTGTCAAATAGCAAACATACAGATATTTTGATGATGGGTTTAGGCCTATGCTGCTACAGCTACCAGATTGACAGCTCTGATAAGTCGGGAGCTGGGATTGATTCCCTCTGTCTCTGTGATGCTTGTGTTCTAGAGGGATTCTGGAACCTCCCTCTACCCACTGCATCCCAATGGCAACTCTACAATTTTACTCACTTCCTGTCAGCCTCACGAAACTGACTAATTAACTCATGACTGTCCTCCAAAACCAGCCCTTAGCAAATCCTCAATTTGGAAGATCCAACAGAAATGCAAGAAAACACCAATGCCATTGATCATCTCTTAAACTGAATTTGGTATGATCATACAGGTCCATGGGGAAGGTCTATAATCAGATCATAGGGTTCCGACCAACACGTGTGAATTTGCTCGACCTTTCAGTAGATATGACAGTATGCCTCTCTTCTGTATTGACATATTATTTCTGATTCCAAAAGACAGGCATAGTCCCTCACAATGTTAAGTTTTTCAAAAAACAATTTGCCTTACACTTTTTAAGTGCAGGCCCTATTTCACAGTTTTTGCTTCTAAGTTCAAACTGTCATCACTCCACTAATGCACAAGCTAATACAGACTAATTATGGATTTGCTTTTTACAGACAACACCAGCCTGTTCTTATATTACTCAATAACTTCAGGATTTACCACAGAGGATAATGAAAAGACATTAAGAAATTAATGTGGTGGCATCCTATCTAAGCACATCATTGCTTGCAGTCTGTATGTCTTCCCTTTAGCTCCTGTGTTATAATGCAATCTCGCAGCCGCTGCAGGTAAGAGCGGTGGGGCGGTGGGGTTGGCTGGGGGGGATTTCGAGAGACGACCACAAGGGAAAATTAATTATTTATTTAATTTTCCCTTGTGGTCGTTTCTCGAAATCCCCTCCAGCCGGCCCCACTGCTCTTACGTGCAGCGGCCGCGGCTGCAATCTCGTTGCTTCACCTTTGGCTGAACGTTTTCTTGCTCAAGATTTGCTGTATGCTGTATTTCCTTACTACTTTTTTGTGGTACTTATATAACCTGTCATGCAAAATCAGAGTCAGTAATTGCTTTATAGGGTAAGTAAAGGGATAACCAGGGAATTAATATTTCATATCACCTACTTAGAGTCCTTCCTCCTGTACTGGCATCAACTAAGGAACATTCCGGCAAATCTGCATTTTGAATAAGGTGAGACAAAGCAAAGGGAAATCTCTGGTGCATGCTGGCTGGGAAACAGCGTTTACAACGCTGTCAGGACAACGCAGTGCCATTACAACGCATGCACTACAACGAACGTGTCGTTACCACGCGTTCCATTGCAACGCAAGTCATTACAACGACTTGCTTTAGGGAACTCATTGTTGGATTTAAAATCCAAGACCTTCCCTACTGTTGCACAGACTGGAGTTGGAATACTAAAATATACTATTCCAAACTCCAGGACTTCCCTAAAGCAAAGCGTTGTAACGACTTGCGTTGTAATGGAACGCATGGTAACAACGCGTTCATTGTATTGCCCGCATTGTAAAGGCATGCGTTGTAAAGGCATGCGTGAAAACGTCATACATTCATGCTGGCTTATAGCAATGCCATCTCAGTTAATAATATCATTAACTCCCACAATGACACCAGCATAGAAGTTCATTTTACATGCATTCATGCATGCATGCAGGTAGACATGAAAACGCACTCTCTGATGCATACATGGGCACATATGGACACACATACAGAGCCGTCTTAACACATGGGTGCGCTAGGCAGTTGCCTGGGGGCCCCATGAGCATAGGGGCACCATGCAGACCAGAACTTAACACAAATTTTCCGTTAAACATTTTTATTCCTGTAAGTGGTTGTGTAGGCAGGGCCCAGTGCACTGTTTTGCCCGGGGGCATATAATGGTGTTACGACGGACCTGCACACATGCCCATGCGCATGTTCCCCCTCCAAGCACACGTTAGGGATTCTTTTTAGATGAGTGTCAGTGCATAACATTGTGAAACAACTTGCTGATTTCATAAATCTTTGTGTGTGTGTGTGTGTGTGTGTGTGAGTGCGAGTGTGTGTGTGTGTGTGTATTACATATTGTTGTCAAAGTGTCTGGCTTTGGAAAAAATGCATCAGTTTTTAATGTAGTAATTTGTAGCTCTGGTTCCTTAAACTCCTGGCATGCTGTCTATATCATTCTCTTCTGCATTTTAATAATGTATAACACGTCTGCATTTTTATGCATTTAGAAGTATGGTGGCATAAGCAAATACAAATGGGATTCATTGAGGGTAAAGAGACAGAATCTGATGCCGCCACAGGTTGGTGATCCAATTATTCCTTATTTTCTTGAGCAAATCACAATGCGCTTCCCGAGAAAGCTTTTCCTATCAAAGAAATCCATTATTTCAGCGTGACTTTGGCAGGTGAACTCACAGAGAGTGGCTTTTATTTAGCATCTCTCAGTTCTATCTGTGCTTTATTTGTTGAAGCAAACACCATCCCTCCCCCATCAGGCCTCCCTTGCAGTGATGCTGAACAATTTTTAGAGTGGGGTACAAGTCAGTAACGCCACTTCAATAAAGGCACAGGGGTTATGAACATAAGTGGGGTTAGTAATCAGGGCCGGACTGGCCGTAGCGGGCACCGGGCGTTTCCCCGGTGGGCCGCTAGGGTGGGGGCCGTTTTTGTTACCGGGGGTCGGCAATATCAGTCCCCTGTAACAAAATCGGCCGAAACCGGCCCTCGCAAACTGCTCGGCTGCACCCCCCTCACCCCAGGGGGGGCCGGCTGAGCAGTTTGCCAGGGCCGGTTTCGGTTCCCAGTCCGGCCCTGTTAGTAATCAAACAAGCATAGAAACAGCCAGGCTCGTTCTATACATAAGTGGATGTTTCCCCTTGACAATTTTGAAAAAAAAAATGGGACGCAGTGTGTCTTTTTAAAGCGCATTTCCCCCCAAAACAGGAGAACAACGTGATTTGCTGTACTCCTTTTAGAAAACCAAAATCTTGATTTGAATGGGTACCTGAGGCTTTAAAATCAGCAGAAACAAACTCTGCAAAACCAACTCGGTCTTACTAACTTCATCTTCAGTTCTTAAAGAATTTTCACAATTTTGAGAATGCCTGCCCCTTTTTTTTTTTTTAAAAGCTAGAGCTGAAATTGATTTATCATGATATCCAGACTCACGAAGGTGTGGCTCTAATGCACTTGATCTTTTCAGAACTGCACCCCTTATAACAACAAGTGTGGATAGTAACTCTATTCATGATAGCCATTATCTTTCAACTTTCAACTTTTGATAACTTACAGTTTCACACAAAGGTCACCCCCAAGAGCAACCCAAACTCAAAGAAAGCACTTCTAATGATAGCACTTAGAATCATTCACCCATATTGATCTGCTTGGTACAGTATAGAATCACTCTGTTTGCTGTAGACAATTACCAAATTGTGATTCTGTGATTGATCCATGTAATGCTTCATAATACCATGCAGTCCAACAATGCAGATACAGATACTGTAATATGTCCTTCAGGAACATTGTCTGGACACAGATAGAACCCAGGATGATCAGTCTTAGAACGTTGTCTAACGTTGTGGAGAAAAGAGGTTGAAGCAAAGCGCTGCGCAGGAACTGATAAAATATTCATCATACAATGTATGGAAGGAAAAATAACAGCCATGATCAGTACTATGCACAATTTATAACGTATGGTGTCTCTAAAAATATTGTGCCATGGAACAGTTACCTCAGATTATCAGCCATAGTCTATTTGGAAGAGCACAGTGCTATTTAATATGGCCACAGAAGAGAAAGTACATCACTACTTCACTGTGTATTCAACATTCTTACCTCTTGCTTCATAAATCACTCCCCTGATTCCAAGAGGGCTGCAAGCATATAGTGAAATGTTGAAGACTGGCAACTGAGGTTACAAAAGAGTATGTTGCAACTCTTTCACACTGTTTTTTAGACATAGAGTCATTAAAAATGAGTAGACCTTGAAAGGATTTGGACCATGAACAAATAATATTCCATAGTTCTGATTTATTTTTGTACAATTGGTTTAATCTTCAGAATACCCTAATTACCTCAGAACTATGATCTTGATAATACAGATACACTGACCACTATTCTTGACAATCGCAGAATAACCCCAGAGATCTGTTCTTGAGAAGATGGCATGCCCACTCTAATCTCTAAACTCTTGATAATATCTTGATTACATCAAAGCTGTGATCTGGAAAATACACAGCTTCACTCAGCAGGAGTTAGCAAACAAACAGAGAACCACTAAGAATTTAGATCCCCTTTATGGTGAGCAGTCAAAATATCGAAAATAAAATATTGATATACAATAATATCGAAGTTAAAATATCGAAGGGACAGAATATCGATGTGAAGAATATCGATGGACAGAATATCGACCCTAAGGTAAGTAATATCGAATTTTTTAATATCGATGTAAATAATATCGAAGTTAGTAATATCGAAATCAAATATATCGATGTTACTAATATCGATATTTGTATTATTGTTATGTATTTTGTTATGTTTTTAATATGTATGTGTTATATGTGTTTTTGTTAAGTGTTCTACTTGTTTAAAAATATATGTATACAATTTTTATATGCTAATAAAAAAATTTACGTTATTTTTTTTTTTTGTACTGTAGCGGGTTGTGGGTTTATAGGGGAATAGGGTGGGAACTAATTTAATTATACTAAATTAATTATTAATTTTTAGGAATTATAAATTAATTTTAATTATTTTTGCGTTTAAGTTCTGTAGCGGGTTGTGGGTTTATAGGGGGATAGGGTGGGAAGTAATTTAATTGTAATTAAGTTATAATTTATTTTAATTAATTGGTATTGATAATTATATTATTGTTAATTAATTAATAATTGTTAATTAATTTTTATTAATTGGTGATTAATTTTTATTAATTGATTAATTGATCATCATGTAATTTAAATGTAATTAACTTATAATTTATTTTAATTAATTGGTATTGTTAATTATATTATTGTTAATTAATTAATAATTGGTAATTAATTTTTATTAATTGGTGATTATTTTTTATTAATTGATTAATTGATCATCATGTAATTTAAATGTAATTAACTTATAATTTATTTTAATTAATTGGTATTGATAATTATATTATTGTTAATTATTTGATAATTGGTAATCAATTATTATTAATTGGTAATTAATTATTATTAATTAGTTATTAATTTTTATTAATTGATTAATTGATCATTATGTTAAGTGTATTATTTTATCATTGGAGTGTGTTGTGCGTTTATAGGGGAATACTTTTGGAAGTAATTGAAATCTAATTAAGTAATTATTACATTTAGTTTTGGGTATTGATAATTAATTTATTGGATATTAATTATTAATAGGTAATTTTTTTAAATTACAATTTTTTGGTTCTAAAAATTAATTTATTGTTGTTTTATCATTAATTGGTAATTAAATATTATTAAATATTATTTATTGATAAATTTAATTAATATATTAAGAATTATTTATTAATTGATAATTAATGTTTAATTATTATTATTATTGGTATAAAAAAGCATTTAATTGTTCAATATTAGTTAATTGGTAATTAAGTTTTAATAATGTATATGTTTTTTGTTATTAAAAATATTTTATTGTTCAATATTTATTATTTAGTAATTAATATTTATTAATTGTTATTTATTGGTATTTATTATTAATTTATTGTTAATAAATTTTCTATTGGTAATTATAAGGCCCATTACGATACCCGGCGTAAAAATATCCGCCACGCATGAAAGCGGCAAAAATCCGCCCGCACACACCGTCTGAACACCGACCACGCCATTACGATGACACAAACCGAAAACCGCCATCGGCGAAAAATCCACACAAGATACCGCCCGCCCTCGTCCGAGTCGGAGTCAAACCGCCCGCCACCGACGGAAACACGCACGACAACACAAAACCGCCCGCCCTCACGGCCGACACACCGCACATGAAATTACGATCGCACCGCCATGAGCGCGGGAAAACTACAAATATACCGCCCGCCAGCGCAAACAACGCCGATGAAAATTGACACGGCAGAAGCCATGGCGGCCACGTCCCTGCACAGAAACCATCCGAGGACAAAAACAATCGCACACAACATGGCCAACAAGTCCACACAGCAAGGCACGCACAAATACACAAGCACAGTACACATCCCGAAAACCCCCCCCCCGGACAAACAAAAACCACAAAGGCCAGAACACCAGACACAACACACCTGAAGACAACAGACCATGAGGACACACCCACATAGGTAAGTACAAAAGCAGCACTCCCACAGACCACAACCCCTTGCAACATTGCAAACAAGAGAGGAGAGGAGAGGACACAGTGACACAGCAAGGACAGCAGCACACCACAGAAACGCACACATCACAACCACCACCACCACCAAACACCGGCACCACAAACCCCCTGCACATTACACAACACACACCGCACCAGCACCACAAACACCATGGCACCACAAAGAATGCCCAAGTTCACGCCCATTGAGCTGACGGTCATGGTCGACGAGATTATCAAGGTGCACCCACAAATCTATGGGAACCTGGTCCAGCACACACCACTAGCCACCAGAAACAGAATGTGGAACCGGATCGTAGACCAGGGCAATGCAGTCGGGACCCTGCCCAGGAACAGAGTAGAAATCAACAAACGGTGGAATGACGTCAAAAGCCTGGTCAAGAAGAAGGAGAACAAAAACAGAGAGCTGGCTGCCGTCACTGGCGGAGGGAATCCCGCGCTTTTCAAGACCTTCAAAGCGTGGGAGGAGAAGGTGCGAGTCATCATCCATCCGGAGATCCTCACCGGATTAGCAGGGGAGTGGAGGCTGGTAAGTACAAACTAATGTATACCAGCACACCGCTATGTACTCACATGCACTACCACCATGCCACAGCTCCCAGGGACAAACACCCCCATGTCCAGCACACAATACACAACACATCACACACACATGCAACAGACACCACCACACACAGCCCAAACCTAACAACTGAAAGATACGTGGGGGCATGTGTACACTCAGCCAGCCACGTAACCACCAACAGGTCCCCAAGTATGCCAGAAGCGCCACAACGAGCACCCACCACACCCATGTGTCCGCCATAGCTGCACAAACCGACAAGTAACAGGTAAGTGGCAGGAACACAAAGTGCAGTGGGTGGGAGGGTGGACAGCTCAAGTACAACAACACCAGGCCCCTAGTCCCACAGCACAGCAAGGAGGAGCATCCCCCACACCCCACAGCCACGTGTCAGCCACCGCAGTGCACACCGACAGCCGAAAGGTAGACATCACGGTCCACAACAATAGGTGTCAGTGGGTGTCCAGCCATCACCACGACCCACAACACCGCCCCCACCCCCACAGACCTGCAACATGGAGCACCCCCCGCTTAGAACCATGTGGCATCCAGTACAGTGCACGCACGAACAACCTGCAGGTGGGAAACTGGACAGGGCTGGATTACTGGAGGCATGAGGACCGTAACACGACCAACACATGGGACATGTCACGTAGCAGACGAACACGCAGCACCGCCCACTGTCACGAACAAGTGAACAATGTGCACACGGACATGAACCACAGACTCACACCCCACATGACCCATCACAGACACAGCAACACCCAAGGAGCCACGTCTGCATGCACAAGCCACACTGAATATAGTACCACACGGCAGCCACTGTGCAACCCATCACACACAACCGAAACACCATTGAAGTCCTGTCCATGTAGCCCCTACTGCCTGTCAACCACACACCCCACAACTACGCCTATGTAAGACAAACAACACTAGACGCAACAGAGCGGAACAACATAAATGCACACGAACACCACTGAACCCATCAAACACACAGACACACCATGCACATACAACATACCATCCATCCCATCCGTCAGCCCCAGTCTCATGAAAGGCATGTCATCCGAACAGCTGCCACACATACAGCAGTCACGCTAAGATACATGCCCATGACCAACCATGTGCCAGAAGTCAATGAAGCGCACGCCACACTGTGAGCAACAACACACAACATGGGCCACACACCCCCCCCCGAGCACTGCAGTGATGCACATGGCACAGGGCAGCACGCACACCAAGGAGATGGGACAACTGCAATACGTCGGGTGGCACACAACCATCACTCACTCATAACTATGCGTCCAATGCCATGTCCAGTAATCACAACAGACAGCAAATATGCAGGGCATGTCAGGCATGCACACACCTCAGACCATGCACTGTCATGCTGCCACAACACAAGTCACGTTCGGCACCCATGGCTCACAGCATGTACCCCAAAAGCATATTCCATCCCAAATGCGTTTCTGGGGCATGACCCCCATGTTGCCATATGCGTTCCTAAGCGTTCCATATGCACCCCAAAAGCAAAGTACAAACCAGACCCAGGATGGGCCTGGAGCCCGCATACACCAGAGTCACAATAAGTAGGAGCACAGCAACACACCCATCGGCATAGCCAATCCGTCCCATGCCACATGTGCACAGCACACAGTCCCATTGCCAAGCACACACAACAACAGATCGTACAGCCACACACCCGCCTCCGGGACACACGTGCACGAGAGTGCACGAACGGAGAATGTCAGACAACCAATACAGACTTCGCCAGGTGCAACACAATAACAAATCTCATTCTCTCCACAGGTGACGAACTGCTGGATGCTGGGGATGGAGACAGCAGCCAGCACAGCCATCCTACAAGCCCCCAACGAGGACACACGGATGTGGAGGATCTGTCCTCCTCTTCGGACACGGACCACCAAGCAGGCCCATCTAGTGTGGCAGGGCCCAGCCGCTCCCCAGGACCCCTCCTACCCACCAACCCATCATCCAGGGCTGCTGAACATTCCCAGCCCCCTGCTGCCACTGTCGTTGCGGCCACTCCCACAGTCGTTGCGGCCACATCCACGGTCATTGCGGCCACACCCACGGTCATTGCGGCCACACCCACGGTCATTGCGGCCACTACCACTGCCGCAACCGCCACCACGTCTTCGCTGGCCCCAGCCCCAGCGCAGGTGGTGGCCCGGCCGACTGGATCCACCCTGGGAGCCAGGGCGAGGACCGTGGTGAGCAATGTGGCTAGTGGGCAGGCCGGTGGCAGCAGGACTGGTAGGAGGAGCAGGGTCAGGGAAACGCCAGTCTCCCCTGGGAGCCATGCCCTGCCTCAAATGGCCAGAGTCCTTGGGGCCTATGAAGAGGCCCAAGGACAATGGGCCAGGTCTGCTACAGACACGCGTGAGGTGCTGGGGGTGCTGAGGTCCATGGACGCCCGTATGGGCCAACTCGTGGACCTCATGGGCCAGCTGGTGGTGGCGGTGAGGTCACAGCCAGGGACAGCAGCTCCCCCTCCGCCACCACCTGCCGGGGCGCAGGGTCGAGCAGCAGTGTCCAGTTCCCCTGCGTCCACAGCCAGTGAGCACACCTCAACCACCAGCAGGTCGCAAGCAGGCACCCCCCCTCGCAAACGTGGAAGGGGCCATCCGAAGTGGAAACAGATCTCCCGGGAGGACTTCGCACGCTCCAGACGCAAGTGAGGCAGCCAGCCAGCCTTCCTTGACCACCCACTGCATTGACTTGGACTACGATCCCACTCCACACAGCCATCTGGATGGCATGTGTGTGTTGGACTATGGACATAGAACCAGTGGGTACACCCTGAGCATCACGCAGCCATGACCGACAGCTCATTGTCACTGCACGCACCACTTTTGTCATCACCTTACACACAATCACATGTTACAGTTTGAAATAAATGCACCTCTTCCACAAACTGCTGTCTGTGCCCTGTGTTTTAATTGTACGGAATACAACGGCCACCTTGAGCAGAACGGCACCTGATGCGTGGCATGGCAATGGAACCGGAGGGCCTGTAGGGACCTAGGGGTGGGAGACAGAACAGGAGCACATTCAATGAGTGTGTCACACACCCATCACACAGTACATGTCAACAACTACAAGCAATGTACACACATCGCACAGAGCAATAGGGCACAATGCCACAGCCACCATCAGTGGCATACTAACCTGGGCATGGAGCGTTGACACACAGCACGCAGTGAACAAAAGGCCACCCTGACACAGCACACCCACACCTGCACAAATACAGACACATCAGCCGTCGCACATGGACACTCACCGTCAAGTGAAGTAGCGGGCGATGAGCTGCTGGTGCACATTCCCAGCTTCCTCCTCTCCGCTGTCCTCCTCACTCGAGCTGTCCTGGTCTGCGGGCTGGGGCCCTGGTTGATCTCCGTCATCCACAATGAGGGGGATCTGCTTCCGAATGGCCAGATTGTGCAGCATGCAGCACGCCACCACTATCTGGCACACCTTCTGTGGGGAGTACGCCAGCGCACCCCCGGTGCGGTCCAGGCACCTGAACCTGGACTTGAGGAGGCCAAAGGTACGCTCGACCACACGTCTGGTCCTCCCATGTGCCTCATTGTAGCGATCGTCTGCTGGGGTGCGAGGATTCCTCAATGGACTGAGCAGCCATGCCCCATTCGGGTACGCAGAGTCACCTGGGTGTGAGGGACACAGAGAACCGTTGCTATTCCAACTGGACAGGGGACAGCATCGCACAGCCAGCACGCTACACCACTCCACATACTCACCGACAATACAGCCACGATCCTGTTGCAGATTGGACATCAGTCGTGGCAAGATGCTGTTGCGCATTACGTGTGCGTCATGGGCCGAGCCTGGGAACTTTGCACACACGTGGGTTATCACCATGTCCGCAAGGCACACCACTTGCACATTCAGGGAGTGCGTGTGCTTCCTGTTGCGGTACAGGTGCTCAGTGGCCTGTGGTGGAACAAGGCCAACATGTGTGCAATCAATGGCACCAACGACGTGTGGGATCCTGCCAAGGGCATAGAATGCACCCTTCACTGCCACCAATTCACGAGCCCTGGGGAATCTGATGTACCTGTTTCGGTACAGCATCATGGCTGCCAGTACATCCCTCAGCACCTTGCTGAACATGGGCTGGGACATCCCTCCTCCACTGCCCACTGTGTGCTGGAATGACCCAGTGGCGAAGAAATGCATGGCGGCCATCACCTTAGCCGTGGGGGTGAATGCTGTCGGATACACCCTGCGGGGACGGAGATGGGGTTCCAACATGGCACACAGTCGATGCAGGGTTGGCCTGTCCAGCCGAAACTTCCTTATGACCTCAGTATCCTCCATGTCTGCCAGCAATTGGTATGGGCGGTCAATGTTCGGTCTCCGCCTAGGGAAGATGGCAGTGGACACATGTCAAAGCAACACAACACATAGCAATTTCGCATTCACATCACTGACATGACTGAGCAAGCACATGAGTCACAGCCCAGCTGTCAAGCAGGGACGGCACGGCAACATGAATATCTGCTGAGCATGGCACTGCTTCCGAGGCTGGATGAGTCTGGCACACGACGACGACGATGTGGGCACAGGCTGAGCGGCCAAAACAAGTGGGACCTGTGGCACGAGGGGATATGAGACAGTAGTAGGTGTCAGCACTGCACCCTATGTACAGCACTATACGGATCACACCTCCCGAAACATTGACAGGTGTCCACATTGACAGCCCCATGCCAAAACGTCTGTGTGCTTGCAGACACACGTCACAGGTGAGAGGTTACATTGCACGTGCCAGGTGGCAGACGTACATAGTGGGAGCTGGCATGTGTGTGCATGTGTCTCCTGTTCAGGATCCACCAGATGGGCGCTGACTCTGTACTGACCATTGGACACAGCATGTTTCGTGGAAGGCTTGTGTGTGTGGGATGGTGGCACTGGATGTGCCTCCGTTGGGTGGGGGGCCATGCACAGGGCGGGTACGTCGATGATTGCGCATTGTTGGTCACGGTGGGTGCACCCACTCAGATGTGTTGCCCTGTGTTCAATTCCTATGTCCGCATGATGATGGACTGTAGATGTGGGCAGACTACACATTGGTCGATGTGCTGTCTATATGCATGTGCCTTCACACCAGGCACAGCTGCCCCTGCACATGTGACCCCTGCTGGACTCGCTGCTGGGTCTGTGGAGCTGATGCACCTTCTGTGCGTGGGGCGGACAGCTCTCCTCACTTCCCTCATTGCGCATGTCATGACTTTGCCGCAGGTGACATGGATCATGGAGGGCCCACATGTACGCGTGGGTAGGCTACACATGATTGTTCACTGGTCGCCACCCCCAGTCAGTGTTTCGAATGGGAAGGTTGTTGTGCTGGTGGTATATTCGATGTGGCGGATGGGCGGGCCTAGGTGCGTGCTTACATTCTGAACATGGGGGGGTAGTTGGATTGGCGACTAGTTGCAGTACACACGGGACACGTCTCTTCCTGTCCACATCTGGGTCATCCCTTGTACTCACTGACAGTGATACAGTCATCTTCGCCCCAGCCCTCATGTCCTCCCCTCGCTCACCCAATATGCATGTGCACCTGCGAGGCTAGCGCTTGCACAGGCAGCCCCAAGCTCGCACCAGAGAGGGCAAGGAGTGTATGTGTGGGTCCAGTTGCACGAGTGGGCTGTCTCAGGGTATGATGTGTGGCGGGACGCCGTCCACCTGCGTGGTGCCCCAAATGGAGTCCCGGCCTGCATGGACTATGCATCGCAGTCTTCGCCTTCCGGATCCGCCACCTGCGACACCCAGAGGCTGTGGCTGCCCTTGCGGCCAGGCCGCGTCCGTCTGTAGCTGATGGCCCACACATTCACTCTTTGGCCTCTCTGGGGAGGGCTCGGGGGTGGTGGCGCACGCGCTTGCACTTTGTCGCAATGGCATGTGGCGTGGTTGGAATAATGGGCAATGGATGGGATGGTGCGAGCCACCTCCCGTGACGTCAGTGCTGCTCGTGCTGTGGTGCGTCCCCCTACACTTCCATTTGACTTGTGCCATGCTACACGTTGAGGTTCTATTGCCTGCATGATATGACCAGGAGGAGCGCGAGGAGACCTCTCACACACCATGCTCCACTGCCATCCCGTGCCCTGTATCGCCTGTGCGGATTGACTATGTTGGGGTTACACCTGGTCGACTGGGGCTGTGTGTGCCTTGTCAAGGGGCATGGCGGGCGCACAACAGGATCCAGCTTGTCCACAGAGGGTGGGCTGACGTGTGCGCCTGGTACCGCATTGTTCGTGTGCCCGGCTGCTGTGCACACACGTGTTCACTTCCCCCCGACAGGTGTCCTCTCACAATGCCCAGGGAAGCGGTGGTGTACTGTTCATGACCCCTCCCAACACGGCGTGCTCCAACTTGGCATGTGCGCATCTACCCGTCACACCCACCCACCTGAGCACTGCGTCCATACGACTTCACACGACACATGTGTGTCTTCCACAGTTGTGCTACTCATTTGCGTTGACATCCAATGCCAGTGGACTACATGGTCATGTCACGTCTGCCGTGTACTTCACATACTCTCATCCTCTCTCATTCGTACTTGTGAATTGAATCAGCGGAGACAGTTTTGGTTTCAAACATTATATTGAGTCTTCTGTCCTCTGTGATGCAGTATAGTGGACACTACTGGCAGCGGAATACATGTTGAGGATATACTGAGCATCATTACAAATGGGATAGGGTGTAGGGTTACATGTGATTAGCTGTTGCATGTGGGATGTGGGCTTCAGAGTTACATCTGCTTGGCCAAGGCTGTGCTAATGTACATTTACGTATAGCTGCGGAGCTGCGGACTTTGACACAGACGGTATATAAGTAGCCTACCAGACCGCTTGGCATCATGGGCACAGTCCATCTCAGTTCCATGTGACAGGTTTGCTGCGGTTGTTCCTCATGCACGCGTGCATGTGAGATGACATCAGGGCATGGGCTTGCGTGCATGCAGCGGCGTGCCACTTGTTGTTGCAATGTGGTGGTTACTGGACATGTCACAGTCACTGGGGTCGTGTTGTTGTTGTATGCACTTGTCGTCCATGCAAAGGTCCTGGTATGGGATTCCCGGGGCGGGGGTGGGAGGGGTGCAGCACCCACAGACTCCAGGCGACCTATTCATGTCCACTGAGCGGTGTGTGTGTCCAGGGGCGCTGGATCCAAGTCGTGTCCTGGTTGTTCGTGCAGTTCCGTCCATGTGGGTGCGATACACGGACCCCATGCCACTGCCTCCCACGATGCATGCGGTGTTCCTGGATGTGATGGGGAACAGTGTGCATGTCCCGGTCATATCCGATGTCATGGCGATGTCGTTGATGGTGTGGTAACAGTTGCCGGTCGTTTGGTATGGCTGTTGTGGTGGTGACTGGCCAGTCCGTGCGGAAGCTAAGCATGGGTGCGGGGTTGGACATCATAGGTCAATTGGGGGACTTGCGTCGGGGTCCGACGAATTGACAGGTTGTCAGGTATGCGATGCCGTCCAGCAGGGCTTCCATGTCATTGGTGGTATACATGTTTGCCAGCCAATGTAGCGGATGGTGGCTGTCAAGGTGTTGTTCGTAAGTTGTCCCTTGGAGGAGCATGATGGGGCATGCTGGGTGACATTCGATGTAGCTGTGCTCGATGATCCGTCGTGTGGAGGCACAGTGGTCCCATTTTATTTCGGGTGCGATGTTGGCCACATACGCCATGCCCCCATAGGCAGAGCAGGCCCTGTCGTGTGCGTCCAGAGGGAGGAATAGTTGTAGCAGGTCCGCCTTTAGACATGCCGGGTTGGAGAGACACAACTCCACAGGATGCTGGTAGGGACACCTCCGACAGTAGAAGACGGGTATGACGCAGCTGAACAATGTGATGCGGTAAGTCAGTCGGTAACTTACGTTCAGCAGGGACAGGGGTTCGCATCCCAATATCTGTATCAGGTTGTGTTTGTACAGCTTGACCTGTCCGGCGTAGTTGGGTAGGTGTGTTGAGAGTGCCATTTTGCAGCGGTGCGTTGTGGTGGCGTGCTCCGGCTGTGTGTGCAGTCTGCAATGTGCACGCTCCGAGGTTGCTGTGAGCTCTGTGTAGTCGTAGGGAGACAGGACTTGTGTTCTGTTGGCTTGTGCGGAGGACACGGGCCCTCATCCCACATGCTTCTCAGACTGTTCAAGGTCAGTGATGTGTGACTCCTTCCAGATAACTTGCATGGGGCCGACATGGGGGAGTGTTTTCTTTTTTCTTTCCCGTCCGTAGTGTTCTTCGGTGATATGCGCTATCTGCCCTGTGGTCGGTCTCCTCTGCATGCCTGTGTTGCTCTTTTTTGGACAATGGCTGTATTCACCGGCTTCTGTCGTGGGGCTGTGGTTTCGGAGTTGGAATGGAAGGTCATTCAGTGCTGTCTGCTCTCCCTTGTGTGGGCGGCAGGCTGCCTTTCCGCTCTGCGTTGGGCCTTGTGTGTGGATGTTATTCTTGGGCCACCTGTTGTCGGTCCCCGGGCTCTTTGGTGTTCCGTTTTGTATGTCTTGTTCATGTGTGCAGGGTGGTATGGGTGTTTCAGTGTGGTACTGGCGTTCCTCTTCCCGAAGGGGACCTGCTTCTCCTGATTGGTGTTGCCGCCGCTGTGTGCTTCGCCATGTTTGTTACACTGGGGTGTGTCCTGCTGTTGCGTGACTTCACTGACATGTGTGCGTCGGGTGTGTGACGTTGGGTGTTGGGTGTTGGGTGTTGACCGTGAATTGGGCGTTAGGGACATGTCTGTGGCAGGCCTGTCACGTGTCATGTGCGTTCGGGGTGGGGCTGGTGTGTGTGCTGCTTGGTTGTGTCCCTGTGTCTGTGTGCGACGCATGCATGGCGCTGCGGTTGGCCTCTGCGTTGTGCGCATGTGGGGTCGTTGGTTCCTAGTCCCAGGTGGTGTGTACACATGTGTTACGAGATGTTACAATTTGGCCTGTGTGTCATCTGTGGATGCATTGGTGGATGTGTCGTGTACACGCGGGGGTGGGGGATGTCCGCTTTTTCCGCCCTTGCACTGTGTGCGCTGTTTGCGTGCACTTGTTGTGTTTGTGCCTACCTGCGTCTTCGCGGTACGTTGCGTCCTTGGTGGTGCATCAGATAGAGCATAGGGAGGGCCTGCAGTGCTGGATTCATGCTCGGGGAACCGCTTCTTCGGTGTCCGTGCTCGGCGTTCGTGTTACCGCTTCGGTTTGACGTACGGTGTCTCTTAGCCGTGGGAGCCGTTTGTTTGCGGCATCGTAATTTGTACGCCGGGCGGAACGTGATTTCGTCGGACGGTGTGTGTCAATTGGGCTGCGCCGCTACGTGTACGGGCGCACTTTGATGGCGGACGGTGTCGCTGGCTTGCCGGCGGTGTTTGGCTGACTTTTCGCATCGTAATCGGGCGGGCGTGTGGACTGCTGCGTGCGGACGGTAACTGGTGGTTTTTGCATCCGCCAGCACGGCGGTAGTGCTTCCGCCCGACATCGTAATGGGCCCCTTTGTTTTTAATAATTATTTATTGGTATTGGTAAATAGTTTAGAGTTATTTAATAATTAATTAATTATTTTAAAAAATTAATTTATTTATAAGTATGTTATTTGTAACTTCTACGCTATCCAACACTTTCCCTACTGTTGCACTCTCTGGAGTTGGAATAGTAATTTTTACCCCTATGCTATCCAACACTTTCCCTACTGTTGCAGTCTCTGGAGTGGGAATAGTAATTTTTACCCCTACGCTATCCAACACTTTCCCTACTGTTGCACTCACTGGAGTGGGAATAGTAATTTTTACCCACACGCTATCCAACGCTTTCCCTACTGTTGCATTCCCTGGAGTGGGAATAGTAATTTCTACCCCTACGCTATCCAACACTTTCCCTACTGTTGCACTCTCTGGAGTGGGAATAGTAATTTTTACCCCTACGCTATCCAACACTTTCCCTACTGTTGCACTCACTGGAGTGGGAATAGTAATTTTTACCCTCACGCTATCCAACGCTTTCCCTACTGTTGCATTCCCTGGAGTGAGAATAGTAATTTCTACCCCTACGCTATCCAACACTTTCCCTACTGTTGCACTCTCTGGAGTGGGAATAGTAATTTTTACCCCTACGCTATCCAACACTTTCCCTAGTGTTGCACTCCCTGGAGTGGGAATAGTAATTTCTACCCCTACGGTATCCAACACTTTCCCTACTGTTGCACTCTCTGGAGTTGGAATAGTAATTTTTACCCCTACGCTATCCAACACTTTCCCTACTGTTGCACTCTCTGGAGTGGGAATAGTAATTTTTACCCCTACGCTATCCAACACTTTCCCTACTGTTGCACTCACTGCAGTGGGAATAGTAATTTTTACCCTCACGCTATCCAACGCTTTCCCTACTGTTGCACTCCCTGGAGTGGGAATAGTAATTTCTACCCCTACGCTATCCAACACTTTCCCTACTGTTGCACTCTCTGGAGTGGAAATAGTAATTTTTACCCCAACGCTATCCAACATTTTTCTTACTGTTGTTTTTTTTGGGTTGTAATAGTAGTTTTATTCCCTATGCTATTTAATATTTTTTGTATTATTTTAGTTAATATAGTATATAATTAATTTTAAAAATATTAAAAGTAAATTTAATTTTTTTAATTTGTTATACATAATTATTTAATTTTTATTTATGTTATTGTTTTATGTGTATAGATGTATTTGTAATTTATAATATTTTTTAATAATTTATAATTTATTAAAATAATTATTCAAACTGATTATTAAGTAAGTATATATATTATATATTATATGTATATGTTTAATTAATGTTTTATTTAATTATATATGTTACTTATTAATTTTAAATATTATAAAATATTTTTAACTATGTTTATTTTAATTATAAGTATTATTTAGTTTATTTTACATATTATTTTTAACAACAAAAAAACGATATTTTTGATAACGATATTTTTGACATCGATATTTTTTCTCTCGATATTTTTGTACTTACCATGTTGTAGATAGGATTTCGATATTATTGACATCGATATTTTTGTTGCGATATTTTTGTAGGTCGATTTTTTGACCTTCGATATTTTGTCAGTGATTCCCCGTTTATATATCAACTCACTCAAAGCCCTGCTCTGGATAATGCATAGATTTGTTTAGTCAAACATTGTGATACCCTATACTCATACACATCACTGCTCTGAAAATGTTAATAGAGATGGATTTAGAAAGAGCACTGTTCTTGACAATGGCAAGAATAAGTCAGTGGACTGTGGCTGGCAGTGCATGCACTTACTCTGGCATCTTCACTTGAGTATTCCCATGCCATAAAATCTGTTTCTTTGGCACTATCTAGACACACTTTAAGTAGAAATTAAATTCTTAGCCTGTGCTTTTTGTTCCATATTTTAGATTCACCATCATGCTGCTTATATTTATTATTTGGCTTTTTTAATAAAGCTCTACTTTCAGATAAGAGCATCATCAGAGTTTTTTGGGGATGAAAGGATAAGATGCATAAGAGAAATAAGCAATTGTGTGGTGATGATTGGACAGGATCACATGTGGTGATCTTCCAGTACTTCTCTGTGATTTCCTGTCAGGTTTGATATTAAAGCTTGATAGGTGAAAAGTCAGTTAGTGAGTGGTTGACTGAGTGTAGGCTCAGTTCTCTCAAGTCACTGAGGGTCAATAATGTGAGATGAATATGACTGATGTTGTAAAAGGGAGGGCTTATGGATAGTTGGAGGCTGAGGGCTTAAAGTGACCCCTGGCATGACTTAGCTTCTCAAGACTTGTGGTCCTTGCATCACAACAAGGAGAAGAAAGGAAGACGAACCAGCAGAAGATGGGCAAATGAGGCACAGCCACAATGGTGGAAAGAAGTGGACTGCATGATTACTGCAACCCTCTGGGGAAGGGACCAGGAGTCCTGAAATGCATTGGCGCCAGCTTTTAAATATGTTTTTGAAAATCAATGGATAAGTAAAGATGAATTTTAAAAGATGTACTTTAAGCAATCATTAATATTGAAGATGTTAATATATACTGCATGATCTCATTATTTGATACAAATGTATCCAAAGAAACTACGCCTGTACGGCATTATAATAATGTACTAGGTTTCACTTGATGAGTTGTTTAGGAGCTTTGTTCGATACTTCACTAGAATGTAGGCTGGGCGCCCTTATCGGTGGCACACGTTAGTGGACAAACTGAAACAAACAGTGCATACTGCCAGATTCATCTGAAACTCCACATGGAAAACACACCGTTTTCCATGTGGAGTTTCAGATGAATCTACTAGAATTGGTGACTATTCCACAAATAATAGTCTGAAAAAAAGGTTGAGCTAGCCTGGACAGCATTCAGTATTCAAATTCATGACATGCTGGCAATGAGTGCTTCATTTGCAGAGCTACGTTACCTGCTAGCTATGAAACGTGTGATAATAAACTTGTGGTATTCATTATTTATTTGCAATATGATTGGAAACTTAGAAACAGCTAATAATTATTTAGTGGCTGAGTTCCCTTCTCACTAGTATAATTTAAAAAATAGTTTCTTGAATTTCCTGTAACTACTTTTAAAATTGAAGGCAATCATTTTGTAAATAAATGGTGTCCCCAACATATTGTGCATATTAAAGAACTCTGGTTGTCCAAATTGAATGGTGAGTCCATAAGGGCTCTTCATTCAAACAGGGGATCACATACATAATATTGATGCATACAATATCTAAACTCAAAATTATCAGACAATAAATATTTTTAACAAAAATATCACCTTCCTATAAGATCAACACAATATTGACTACAATAATATCACCAAAATAGTTACATAATCATTAATAACTATGAAAAACACTTATTACATAAAACAATTATTTACATTCTTTACTGACATTTACTATTCCCACTCCAAAATAAATCAATTTGGAGAAAGTGTTGGACACTAAAATGTTGAAATGTACTATTCCCACTGCAATCTAACCATTTTATGGATGGTGCTACAGACTAAAATTCATAGACACAATCACTACTCCATACGCACACATAATTTTTGATCTATTAAATAAACTAAAATTGACTTAAAAAACACACTAACCAAAATTAGAAATCTATATATTCACATATAAACATTAACATATAAAAGAATATTTTATCACTGTTAAAAATTAATATATATATTTTTTTTTCAAACGTGTTTTTTATTAGCATTTGATCATTTTGTTACAACATCAGTCAATAATGGTACAGCATGAAGAGGTTTGTATCGTGCTCATGCAGAAGACCGAAGAGTGAGAGACACCAATTCTACCGGTGCCCAGCCCCAATCACACAAGAACCTAATAAGAAGATACAGTTTTCTCATGACATGGCTAGTAAGCTCATATTGCGTCCTAGTAAGGCCTTCACTCATCTGTCTTTCTTTTGCGACAGCCGTATTCTCAAACCTCCCAACGGGGGAGGTAGTCTCTACCAAGAGTTCAAGATCCCCAAGGGGATTACTGAATTAACTAAAACATAAACAAACCCCCCCTCTTCCCTCCCCCCACCCATCCCCTTACTGGTGGTGGCTGCCTAGTTGGTGCGTCTCAGCCAACATGTCAGTCTCAGTTCTTTTTATACTTGAAATAAGTGCATTGCTCTAAGGGAGGGAGGACATACCGCGGACGGTAACCCCTTCGTAAGGAAAGCAACCAGGGGCCCCCATCTGTATTCAAAGTTTTTGTAATCATCTCTAAAGATGTCGGCCATCCGTTCTAAGCTTAGGAGTTTCCATAGTCTGGAGTGCCACAGTGAAATAGCAGGTGCCTCTTTTTTCTTCCAGGCGGCCGCGATCGCTACTTTCGCGGCCCCAATGCATGTCCACATGATGGCCTTATCAGCCTTGGTTTGGTGCTTAAGTGATGGATCACGCAAACCCAGGAGGACTTGTGCCATAGTGGTCGGTATGGGATAACCTAGTATATCTTTGATTTGTGCAAGAATTTCTTCCCAGAAGGGTCTTATCCCAGGGCAGTCCCACCAATTGTGCTGGAAGTCTCCTAGTAGCCCACACCCCCTCCAGCACCTGTCGGACGAGCCAGGGAATATCTTTTTAAGCTTGGCGGGGTAAAGGTACCAGTCCATCATGGTTTTGAGATGAGCCTCGCGTAATTCCGTGGAATGATTAAATTTCACAATGTCAGACCATAGGCCCTCCCATTCTTTATCGGAGATGTTGCGCTGCGAAATACCCTCCCACATGCTCATATAGCGGGGGCGTGGAGTGTGCAGAGAGGCAAGAAGATAGGAATACAGATAGGAAATCACCCCCTTCATAGAATCCACTTTTTGTACATAGCTTTCGAATTTCGTAAGTGGTCTAGTGGCGGCCTCGTAGATGGAAGGTGTAAGCGCCCAGTGCTTCAATTGAAGGTAGTGGAAGTGTTCAATATGTTCCACCCCGTAGTCCCTCTTGCAGTTGTCAAAGGTGAGGATGTCATAGTTGTGAAATAGGTGAGTCAGTGCCCTGCACCCTCCCTCTCGCCACTGATCAAAGAGCCCTTCCTGCATGGCCAGGGGAAATGCCGGGTTGTAGTGGATTGGCGTGTAAGGGGACGGAAATGTGGTCCACTGGGTATTATGTGAGACAGAGTCCCATGCCTTCAGGGTGGTCCGGGTGGGGGTGCTAAGGTAGGTGTTTTTTGGTCTATCGGTCTTGTGGCGCCAGATGAGATCCCAAATCGACCGACCAGCGACGGCCCTGTCCATATGAAGCCAATGCTTCTCTGATTCCCTTTTGGCCCATTCGGTGACCACCCTCAGTTGGGCTGCTTTATAGTATAACCCGAAATCTGGGAGGCCCACCCCTCCTCTTTCCTCGGCTGCCTCAGAATTGCAAAGGAAAACCGCGCTCGCCCCCCTTGCCAGATAAACTTCAAAACCATTGATTTTAATTTGGGGAGAAGGTCTGTGTCTAACTCAATGGGAAGAGCCTGAAAAAGGTAGAGAAGCTAAGGTAGCACAGTCATTTTAATCGCGTGTATGCGACCAAGCCAGGCTATGGAAAGCGGTTTCCAGCGTGCAAGATCTGTCTGGAGTCGCAGGAGGGCGGCTGGGTAATTGGCTTTGTACAGCTCTTCCACTCGTGTTGTTAACTGGACCCCCAGATATTGAAGGGGCGGGTAGTCCATTGTAATGAGGTGCATGTCCGTAGCGTCTCCACCTCAGCCGCTGGGATCGTGAGGTTAAGGATGGAGGATTTGTCCATATTGATTTTGAAACCCGCAACTGTTTCAAAGCGCCTGAGCTCCACTTGGAGTGCAGGGAGAGAAGTGGCTGGCTCTGTAAGGGACAGGAGCACATCGTTCGCAAATAGCGATATCTTGTGCGATTCTCCACTAAAGGGGATACCTCGTATCTCTGGTGATGCACGGACCGCCACAGCCAGGGGTTCGATACTAAGAGCAAACAGTAGCGGCGAGAGAGGACACCCCTGGCGGGTGCCTCTAGTGAGAGAGAAGGAAGACGACAGCACCCCATTCACCTGGACTCTCGAGCGAGGTTGAGTATAGTTGGCCCGGACCATAGTGATAAATTTGTCGTCAAATCCAAAATGAGTAAGGGCAGCGAAAAGGAAGGCCCAGTCCACCCTATCGAACGCCTTCTCGGCGTCAAGGCCTACCAGTACCGCCGGGATCTGCTTCTTATTAGCTTTTTCAATTAGGTGGATGATACGTCTGGTGTTATCATGAGTTTGGCGACCTTTGATAAACCCAGACTGGTCTGAATGAATGAGGTCCGCCATCAAGTCATTCAGCCGTGCCGCGAGAATGGACGAGTATAATTTTGCATCCAGGTTGAGGAGAGCTATAGGGCGATATGAGGCACATTTCTGCGGGTGTTTCCCCTGTTTCGGAATGACTGTTATCACTGCCTCGCCATCGTGGGGGGGACCGTACCCGTCTCGGCCATGGTGTTGAATAGATAGGTCAGGTGAGGTAAAATATCGGGAGCAAAAGTTTTATAAAATTGAGCTGTATAGCCATCCGGGCCTGGGGCTTTGTGCGGTTTGAGAGATTTAATGGCGAGGGCCACTTCCCCCGAGGTTATGGGGGCCGTGAGCTTTTCATTCCATTCAGATGTAACTTGGGGGAGTGACAGGGCTCGCAAGTATTCATTTTGCACTTCTGTGTCACGCAGTTCCCCTGTGTACAGGGTTCGGTAGAAGGCACCAAAGGTGTCTGCTTTATCGATGTCTCTATTGGTCACCCCTCCCCCCTCCATTAGTATGCCTCCTATGTATTCCCTTTCTCTCTTTTCTTTCAGTTGGCGGGCCAGATGTCTACCAATCTTGTTCCCCTGGGAGTAAGATATCTGGCGAAGCTTCAGAAGGGTGTGTTCTGCCCTGTTGTTGTAAATGGCCCTAAGTTTTCCTCGCAGTGTGGTGAGTGTGCGTAGGGAGTCCCTAGTGGGTTTTGTTTTATGGGAAGCTTCTGCCAGTGAGAGTGCTGCCTCTAGCTCTATCCTTTCTTGAGTCCTTCTTTTGTTCAGCGCGGAGTTAAGCGTGATGCAGCGCCCTCTAAAGACTGCCTTAAAGGCATCCCAGGTATTGAACTCTGAGGTGTCTGAGATCACGTTCTGGGCAAAACAATCCTTGATCGTGTCTCTGAGTTCCGTGTACAGCCCCTTTTCTCTCGTAAGAGAAGCCGGGAAATACCATTTGGGGGGTGTAGCCGCCTGCGGGCTCCAGGAGAGACATATCGAGACCAGGCAGTGGTCCGATATCGAAAGCGGAAAGATCTTCGCCTCCTGCAGAGACCCCACTAAATGTTGGCTGATGAATATGTAATCGAGTCTAGAGTACGTGCGGTGCACGTGCGAGTAGAAGGTGTAATCCCTCGACTGGGGATAAAGAGTCCTCCATGTGTCCCTAAGGCCCATATCGTGGATCTGTTGTCTAACCTCCCTGGTAAAGCCGCTGGATTCATGTCTATGGGGGTGTGTGCTGTCAAGATCTGCTTGCCATGTTAAGTTGAAATCACCTAGGAGAAGTGTCGGCCCCTCCGCAAATCCCTGTATTTTCCCCAAAAGTAGCTGCAGGAAGGGTGTCTGACCCGTGTTTGGTGCATAGGCCAAAATGAAAGTGCAAAGTTTACCCTTCAGTATGCCTTTGACCATTACTCAGCGGCCCTCTTTGTCTGATTTAGTGGCAGTAGGTTGAAATGTCGTAGAGGTATGGAAAAGAAGCGCCGTCCCCCGGTGTTTAGTAAGCGCAGAAGCTCTATAGATCAGGGGGTATTGAGGATGGCGAAAGCGAGTCTCCTCTGTGCGCGAAAGATGTGTCTCCTGCAGCGCCACAATATCTAAATGATGATCTGTGATGTATTTCCAGACCTTCTGGCGTTTCTGTGGTGAATTAAGGCCCTTTACATTCCAGGATCCTAGTGTAATTACCATTGGTTCCTTGTATCCCCCCTCTGCCCTCTAGAAAGCCGTTGTATATCACTCAAGTCCCACGCACCGCAGCTCCTGCCCTGCATAAACCTGAGGAAGCTACCATGCATAGAGACGAACCTGTGGCACACACCTGCGTATGTAGTTGCATTAAAAAAGCCACCACCAGTCTCCCTCCCTCCCTCCCTCGCACCCGCCCCCCCTTCCCAACAAACAGAAAAAACAACGTTACCCTCATGAACAGACGTCGGATTGATGACAGATCTCCGACACTGGGGTGAAGCAACCCATTAAACCTATTGGGGGAGCTGAGGGACCGAGGTCCCCGTCCGCGCCGCCCCGTACATATCCAAAAACAATGTTATGTGCCTATACCATGGCATTTACGTGTCAAGTTCGGCCCTGGTCATTTCGTCCTTGGGCGGCCTACCGTAATCGCCGGTCCCCCAGGTAGCCCGAGGTCCGCCTGTTCTGGACTCGTTTATAGTTCATATTGTCCTTGGGGTCTGGCTTCAGGTCCCGGCTCGAGTCACATCGAGGCCTGTCCTAGTACCCCACCCGATCCAGTGACAGAGGGTGGTGATTGCCGCAGCCCTCGGCATCCACAGGGTGTTGGCATTGTTTTTAGGGAGGGTCTATATGATCAACGTGTCAGGGTTCAGTAGGAGTGGCCTCCCCTCCATAGGACCTTAGTTCTCGTCACCTTTATGGCCCATGGTGGTCAATTTTTTGGGGGTCCGTCCCTGGAGCGAGACCCCTCCTAAATAGGAAAGTGCAGTCCACTAGGCCTCACGATTTCTCCTCCGGCCTGTGGTCCATGAGCTCATCTGAGGGCTGGCCCCCGTCGGATCTCGTGTCTTGTGTCCTGCCGCGCCAGTATCCTCGGAGGGGAGACCCAGAAGATCCAGTCCTTCCTGCAGGTCTGAGATGTGCCGTGGCTTGTTATTATATTCGAACGCCAGCCCAAATGGAAAGGTCCAGCGATATCGAACCTGATTCTCCCTCAGTTTCAGCGTGATGGGCCTAAACGCCTGTCTCCTGGCCAACGTGGCCGGTGCTAGGTCTTGAAAGATGGCGCATGAGTGGTCTTGGAAAGAGACCGTACCTTTTTTCCTGGCTGCGAGTAGTACTGCTTTCTTGACTTTATAGGAATGAAATTTCACCAGCACGTCTCTCGGTCTTTTCTTGTCTCCAGTCGGCTGGCCTCCAACGCGGTGAACCCTGTCGAGCTTTATCTCTAGGGTGATTGGACTCAGAATCTCGGCAAACACCCCTCCAGAAAGGCCTCCAGATCTGTCCCCTCCGCGCCCTCCTCTAGGTCACGGAGTCGAAGGTTCTCTCTCCGGGCCCTGTTTTCTAAATCCTCCGCCTTTAATTGCGCTTGGTGCCATTGATCTTGGAGGGTATGGATGTCTTCCCGCATGGCAGCTGTGTGCTTATCGATATCCTGGGTTTGGGTTTCCAAGTCCAGGACTCTAGTGCCAACAGAATCAACATCCTGCTGGAGAGAAGCGAGCCTGCCGGTGAGGTCAACTTTTAGTTGGTCTATCGATGCCTTGAGGTCCTGCCCCAGTTCAGCCCTCAATTCCGTCTTGAATTCCCGCAGAGTTGCCAAGAGATCATCTTTAGTGAGAGCCATCTTGCTCGCACCTCCGTCGCTACCTGAAGGCTGGCTCTTGTCTGCTGGTGGAAAGAAATCAGACACTCTGTTTGTGGCCTTACACGATGACTTCTTTGGTGGCATAGGGGCCGGTCCCTCGTTCTGTGGCAGCCGTGGTGAAGGGTGGCGTACCAGGCGGCGCGTGATGTCCCCCTCTGGGAGGGTAGGCGGCTGGATTGCCTGTCTGCTTTTGCCCTGGGTCCGACCAGTAGGGGGTGGATGGTGACCCTTTTACTCCAGGCCCAAAACGTGGCTCTCTCCCTCAGGGCGTGTGGGGACCTGCGCCACCCTTCTCCATGTAGGAAACGGCCCGCGTTGCCCTCGTGGTTATCGGTGGGGCTGCGGGAGCGCCCGCTTCAGGTCCCTGAAGTGAGGTGGGAGCAGCAGCGGTGGGGGGAAGTCCCTCTCGGTTATCGGCGCTCGCCAAGGGCCGCCATCTTAGGGTCAGGCAGGGCAGGGGCTTCGACGTCAGAAGGGAGTCAGCAGTCCGCAGTGCCCAATATCATGCCTCCGGGAGCAGCAGCTGCGTTATAAATGGTCGGGGGTAGCTCCGCTCGACGGTCCGTGTCCACCACGTACCTGCTGCATGACACTTCGTCTCCCAGGCCGTCGGAGCCTCACATGTCGCCGCAGCTGCCAGCGCCGGTACCGCACCACACACCCGGTGAGTTTACACCGCAATCGTCACCGGGCTCCGCTGCGTTCACCAGTGTGCACCGGCCGTTGCAATTCTACCTCCAGTGCTGCCGTTATCGGAGATCAGCCGACCCTATGGAACGAGGGCCGCCATTTTGTCGCTCTCCGGCCTCACTCGTGTCTAGCCCCGTAACCAGTCGCCACATAAGGTGTGCCTCTGTCTCAAGGTAGCATTATGTGCCCTCCGCTTTCCGGTGGCGATCCGTGCCTTCAGGATCGGTTTTCGGGTGGTATAGGCTGCGATCGAGGCTCGAGTCTGCAGCGCGGACCGGGAGCCGAGACGAGCTACGTCCGTCCGGCCATCTTGCCCGGCCACGCCCCCCATGAATATATTTTTAAAATATTTACTATCAATTCTAAACTTTAAATCATAAATTAAAATAAAAACATAATCTAAAATTTTACAATCATAAAATTAAACAATAAATGCAACCAATTTTTTAAATAAAAATGGTATAAAATATATTCTTACTATGACATCATTTTCAACATAAAACATTTTAAAATATTTTCATTATAATAATTTTTGTGCAAAAAATATAAAGTTACATATTTTATTTTTAAAAATGTATTATTTTACTTCATTATATTTAATTTTATATATGTTTAATTTCTTTCTTGTAAATTGTAATTTAAATATTGATTTTAATGACAACATATTTTTTTAATGTAATGTAATTAACATATATTTTAATTGATTATAAATTATTGCTTATAATAATTATTAATGTAACAAAATATATGTATATATTTAAAAATGTTACAATATTGCTTTGCATACCATTAAAATAGTTAACATTAAGTTTACATTAAAATATATACTTTTTAAAAATCAACCCACCCTTATCCCCTAAAAACCCAGTATCCTGCTACAAAAAAAATGACAACTCCATTATTCAGACCCTCCAGCATTTCGCGATTCACAAAATAATCGCAAAATCAGATGAGGAACACGTTGATTACAATATTTATCTGTTTGCTGCAAAAAAAGATCTGCGTCAGACAGGAAAAAAATGGTGCCGTGTTATTGGCTGTACACACACACACACCTCACTATGTGACGCCATACAGCCTTAATAGCTGTCTGATTCCTCCTGCCGCATTAGGGATTACAGAAGCGAAAGTACAATGTACATGTTCTGAGCTTGTACAGCTCAAAAGCAGCACTTCGTTGGCAGACTCTGTAAAGTGGCGCTAATGTGTTTGGGTGTGAATCAAACCAATCCTGCCACTTTGCGGCTACTTTGTCTTGTGTCCAGTGGCTGCACTTTGAAAGGGAAATATGTCTGAAAAAGACTACGGGGCCTATTAGCAATAACCGGCGATAATTATCGCTAAGCGCAGTTAGCGCTAGGATAATTATCGCCGGCTATCGCATGTTTCTATCGCGGAGATAGCGTGCTATCAGCAACGCTTATCTCCAAAGCGATAGAAACCCTGGAGAACAGTGTGAATATCGCTTGAAAACAAGCGATATTCACACTGTGACCAGTGTTAGCTTGCTAATAGGGCGAGGGGGATTTAGCCATGTAATCCACCTCCCATTGGATTACATGGCTAAGTCAGATCTGGACCAGGCGTTAACAAACCAGCGCTAAACGTGTTTAGCGCTGGTTCGTTAATCACCTCCCCTGCCTCGCTAATAGGCGATAGCGACCTTAGCGACTGTTTCCAGTCGCTTTTAGGTTGGGAACGCCTACTTTGCATGCCATTAGCGATAAATATCGCTGGCATGCAAAGCGGCACCCAACCCGGTCGCTATCGCCTGGAAGCTGTCGCTAACAGCAGTTAGCGACAGCTTGCTAATAGGGTGATTGAATTATCGCCGCTTTAGCGGGAAAAAGTCCCGCTAAAGCGGCGATAGAGCCCTTGATAATATGCCCCTGCATTTTCTGCAATGTTTTCTTTTCTTTTTTGGATCCATTTCACAGGAGAACGACTGAAGGAAAGGAGAGGAAAAAGAGGGTAAGCGCTGTTTCTTGAAGTCACGGTTTTCTGCAGGCGTGGAGGAGCGAGAAAGAGACAGAATGAAGGGGAAAGATAGAGAAGAGGAGGTGAGAGGGGAGAAGAGACCAGAAGAGGGGAGAGAACAGGCAAAAATAAGTGAGCAGTGAGGCGCATTTTTAATGTTTGCTCCGGTACACATTTCATCTTCCACGGACCCTTCTGGGTGCAAGCCTCGGGCCTCTTTTTCAGAATGAGCAGACAAGTTCTGCATACCGGTATAGCAAAATGCTCCAGTCTGTCAGGTCAGTGGTCCCTTGGTTAATATGCGTACATCTTAAAACTAGAACTTCAGAGGCTGCTGCCTGTCAGGTTTGAGGAGCATTGATTTGGAAGAGCTGCATTCCTTGGTCCCAATGCTGTTGAAAGAAAGACAAGAAAATGAAAGTAGCGCTTCACTAGCAAACTCTGTAAAGTGGTGCTAATGTGTTTGGGTGTGACTAAAACCAACCTGGCCACTTTGTTTTGATTGAACATTTTTTTCTTCCTTTTGTTTTTCTGTCCTGAGGCTGCACTTTGAAAGGAAAAATGTCTAAAAAAGACAACATATTCAGCATTTTCTTTTTCTTTTTTGGATCCATTTCTCAGGGGAACGAATGATGGAAATGAGAGGAAAAAGAGGGTAAGTGCCGTTTCTTGAGGTCATGGTTTTCAACAGGTGAGGAGAAGTGAGATAGAGACAGAATGAGGGTAGAGAGAGAGAGAGAAAGAAGGAGAGAGAGCAGGGGGAGAGAGAGAGGGGCAAAGGGAGCAAGAGAGAGAGAGCTGCCAGCAGCCTCAGTGCCAAAAGCAAGAAATGATTACAATTTTATCAACGCTCCTCAAGCTCTGTTAGATACGCTACTGGGAACATAACATGGGGCGAGGGCCTATTTCATCCCATCTGAAGCAGCTGGAAGGATTCACAAAGCTGGACCTCTTGTAAGAGTCCCACAGAACAGAGTCATCGCAAGCAGATACTGCAGCAGCCGAGGAAGGTACACAGTGAGGGTCTTAATGGCAAGGAAGCTATAAGACTGAATAATGATCCGAAACACAAAATTTAAATTCAATAATGAATTGGAATACATTCACTCATAGAACTGTGAGTGCTGATTTCTCCCTGGAGTCGGGGTTTCCACAGTGCACTTACCGCTGTTGACTAACTGCTTTGAGGTTGGGGTTCAGGTTACGCCATTGGCTGCCAGACAGTGTTGTGTATTGTTTTTCTTTGGTGGTTGAAGATTAGTAGTCAATAAAATGCTTGAGCAAAGCCTGAGGATGGAGTCCTTGGGGTGTGAAAAAGCAACTGGAAGCAAGGAATGGAACATGTTTCTACAAAAGGCTAGAGGGAAGCCGCAGAGACAATGTGTGATCTCGGCCAAGAATCCATAACAGACAAAACCAGGAAGAGTAGGGCAGTGCACTGCGCACATGTAGAGTCAGAGCCATAAGAACTGAGTGCAAAACCATAAGTATAACTGTAGCTGGACTACTGACAAGAAGTCAGTTTAAATTGAAATTTCCTGCATATTCTGTGCCCATTGGCAGTAAATCAGTATATTATCGAACACTTTCGGCATGTTGGTACGCACAATACAAGAAATCTGTAAAGAAATCTCCATGTGTGAGAAGGCCAGCAAAAACTGAGATGGAGCGCAAAAAACGAAAAGGGGTCTAAGTTCAACCAGCAACAACAAGGAGGAACCAATGACAGGAGACACAGAATAAAGGGGGGAGCACTATGAAGGGCGCAGCAAGCAGTGGGAGATATTTTAAAGACACTTTTTGTTCAGACCGGAATGCATATTTTCAGAAAAACATGTATTTCAAATTATTATAAGGAGAAAATACACTTTTTTATTTTCATCTATTCAGCCATTTGTGTAGCATGCGAAGTGGCACATGCCACATGCTTTTTGGACATGTTTTTATTTGAGACGTCATTTGTGACAACTTAATTTTTTTGCTGTTAAAAATTCGCATTTTGAGGACTTGTGTATCTGTCTTTACAGTAATAAGCACATTCTTAAAAATCCCAGTATGTAAAGTGTTGCTGACGAAAAGATCTCAAACTGGCTGAAGGTGTCACACTTGATCTGGGTCACAGCAACACAACCCCCCTATTATACATCAACATGTGCAACCATTGTAATCACTCTGTGAAACTGAACTGCACATCCTCATCTGATACAAGAAATCTAGTGGTCATCTCATGCACAACGATCAGTCCTCCCCCTCCTCCGCAATGGACTGTGCTCATTTATGTTAGCTGGGCTTGATTAAAATGGATGGCGTTGGCCTGTGTTATGATCTATCTGTGCAATTGTGCCTGTTTGTTGTGTACCTCTTCATACATGTTTTATACAAGAGCCATACCTACTCGCTTTGTCAGTGACTGTTTCGCTAAGCAATTCCGATTTTAATCAACCAGTCTGTTACATTTCAAAAGGTGGTGTCCTACAGCACATGGCTTTGAGGCTTGGAACCGCTAGCCCCAAGTCAGCACAGTGCCACAGAAAACAGGATGACTTGCAACCCTGCTATTGTGCTTGGCTTCACCTATGATCCAGAATGTTACCACAAAGGAGAATATAGCAAACAAACACTCTCCGACACTTTAAACATGCCCATTTCAAAGTGGAATACTCTGCTAAAACAGTTTCCATTAATTTAAGGCCAAAAAGGAATGATTATAAGTAAAATAAAGGGCCACAATGATGCCGCAAAAAAGGCAAATCTATGCCGCAATATCCTGTGGGAGGGGGGTCTGATTATTTTTATACATTAATACAACTGAAAAGGTAAATTTCAACATTATCATAATCATTAATTTTACTAAAAACACATATAAAATAAATTAATAAACATATAGAATCAAACATACTACAATAAATTACATACAAAATAACACTAACAAACAATATTACATACAATGATATTTTCTAAATCAATATTTTTACAATATTATAAGGATATTAAAAACAACACTTAAAATGATATTTTTACCTTTAATATTCCTGTCAACTATATGTTTTATTCTATATTTTGTCCAAACACCTCCAACAGGTGAGCACCAATTAATATTTTATGTGATAAGTATATCAGTGGGTTTGTGTGCCTTCTGCCTAGACTCCAAAGCCTCCAAAAGGGAATCTGCAAATAACATAGGTGAAAGCCTTTTGAAATATCTTTCATAAGAGTCCAGTTTTCCAAAGAGACTCCTGGCAGCTCCTTCTTTTTTATTGGGCTAAAAACACCCTCACACTTTGTACTCTGAAGGATGTGCTATCCCATCCTTCTGCAAAGTGGCTGTGTGCAGTGAGGCACAACTTGCCCATCTCATACAAATGATGCAAGCAGGATTTGAGTTTGTGACTCATTGTTCGCAGTACCCAATTCTTGGATGTAGGCCTGCATGTCACAGTAGACTTCCATCTCAGCATCTGTTGTTGCAATGTGCAAGGATTGTGAACCCTGGGCCTTTAACCCGTTCGCTGCTTCTGTCGGCCAACGGCCGTCGTGAGCACTACCTCCGTAGTGCTGCGCATGTCCGTTGGCCGACGCGGCCCCGCCCACTCTTCAAAGCCGCCGCACCGTGGTGGAATTTTGGCCGCGGTAAAGGGGTTAAGTAACAGAGGTTGCAATTACACAAAGAGTGGCGCATTGTGAAAGGAAATTTGGGTGAGCATGCTGTGGTTGTTGAGACCACTGTCTGTTTTTTATGATGTCCATATCTTTGAGATGCAGAGTGTAGGTTGGCAGAAATTGCCTGCTTACATTCTGCAAAGGGCTCCCAGATGCTATTGCCAATCTCTAAACATTCCATGCTTTGCGACTGCAGCAAGGTCACAAAATGTTTGTGTTTTACCTTTGGTGTAATACATAAAAAATAACATGTTAGGACTCCTTCTGAGTCTTGAGAAAAATATCAAATCAGAAGCAAACTATTGTTTGTGCCCAATTTGCCTGCAGTAACATTAATACTGCATGTTATTCCTCATTCAAACCAGCAATATTAGTTATGAGAAGGTAACTTTGCCCCATGAAATAGTCGAAGGTATGATAATAGGTATCCCCGGGGCACTTTCACCTCTAAATATTTCCATGCAACTTGGAATGAGAACCACAATGTATATCATTAATACACCGAATCACATACGAGTGCACAATGTTACACCTCAATGTTTAAGTCTCTGTTGAGGTCGGTTTCCAGAGAAAAAGGAAATGCCTTCCAAACCCCTTACACAATAAGTGAGGTTTTAACTTGGTGTCCCTCACTCAAAATAAACCGATGTATCGAAATTCTTTGTGACTACTAAACATCTTTACCATCACTGTTAAATATTGAAGGGTAATATGCCTGAGTCACTCTTAAAAAGAGGGTTGTGTTTTTAAATGTGGACGCTTTTTAAAAGAAGTAGAGTGTTTTTACATTTGTTTGTTTTGAGAAACCTCTGAACTAGCTTTGTCTGTTAACTTCAAGCTGTGCCCAAGCCACGTACTGTTAGTTTCAAGTAAAAGAATATTTTTATTATCTTATCAGATATATGTAAACAGATATATGCATGATAAATTAAAAAAGGAGCAGTTTGTTTAAAAAAGTTGTTCAGTGTTGACATTTAAATTGTGGTTAACATTTCACTCTTCGTGATGGCTTTTTGGAACCAAGAATTTGCAAAACAACTGAAGCTTTATCCTCTATTCTGCTGATCTTCTAATCTTCAATAAATTGGATGGGTGCTGCAGTACCTCTGTACCCCGACTTCTCGCACCTCTACTCCATTGTGGGGTTTATTCAGGCCTGCAGCACAAGAGAATAACCCACAATCTATGCCTCATCCGTAAACCTTTATTACTCTGAAACTATGAACTTTGCTCCACAGTTGGCTTAAAATCTACCAGGACCACTACCATTGCTTGCCTGAACAATCCGATATGTTGACTCACTGTGCAAAAATCACACACTTCGAGATGAATTTTTAGGGCTGGATTTTGATAATGCCTCTGTCAAACAGACCTATTGCTTACACTATACACAGAGTGGCCACTAGGTTCATCCCTTGCAGCCATTGGCTTTCTTCAACCGCCGCTTTCAGAAATTGGCTTGAGAATTTGTTAATCATGTCTTTGCTCAGCCCAGTGAATAATTAATCTCTCACCATATATTACCGGCTTTATTGGTCCATGCTTCCACTTCCACTCGAGTGCTCGAATTAAACTGCAGGAAGGGACAATTTTACAAACATATCCCGCTTTATTTCAAATACAAAAACAATCAGGACTGTATTGAAAGGACGCTTTCAATACAGCCCGCCTTTCGTTTTTTTAATCTGGTTTAATGTCCTTATGCTGCATGCATGCATTGGCACTTTAAACCCATACCTATTGGCTTTCCCAAAGTTTGTTTTCAAGTTGTATTTGTTTGGCACCATCAATGGAGAGGGGTGTTCAGGTTTCCATCTAAGAATTACACGTGTATTATATCCTGGAATTTGGGCACTTTTATTCAGAAACACTGTCTGTTCATAATACTTTTGGGAACCCTACATAGATTTAAAGCACAGACAGTCCGATTTGTCAACTTTTGGAAAAACAAGCATTAGCAAAGCCAATAGGCATGCCATTGGTAACGTGGTGCTATTGTTACAATTTGTTCTTTAGTATGTAAACACGTTGACCAGGTAGTGTACCTACTCCTGTACAGGTATAACCAAAGAAGAGTCAGACCCATCCAAATATGGGTGCCACTTGCTTGGGGAGGTATTGTGCACATAGTGGTGAAAACGCCTTACATTTACTTCTGTCAAATCCATATCCCTCTGAATGGCAGTGCATGAACAAATAAACCCTAACCTCTACCTGATTCATTTCGACCCCAATCTCTGTCATGTAAATATAAATATATTGCAACAGCAATATACGTTTGTGAAAAACATAGGTACGTAAAAACTATGTTTTTCAAACCCCATGATGAAGCTGGGGACCCACCGCAATACATTTGGTCGGTATGAAGGGTAATTCATTGGAATAAAGAAACATTTTGCATGAAGGCTTTTTTTTTAGGAATTATCCTAGAAAGAGTAGCATGCCATGATAGCCATGTAATGGAAAGTTGATTTACCGCTCAGAATAATTAGTATATGCAGCAGCACCTTGTTCTTGCAGCTTCGATTAGATGTAGATTCGCATTTTGAGAATAATATCGCCATTTACTGCTGAGCCCTTTGAATAGTTATGTTGTCTGACTTTGTTTCAGTCATTGGTTTAAGGTGTGTCTTGCATTACTCAGTACTGGAGCCAAAAATTAACCCTGACACACAGGGGCTTATTACGATGTTGGGCGGACTCAAGTCCGCCCGACAACATTGCGGATTGGGAACCGCCCGACCTTAGGTCCGCAGTTCCAACCGCAGTATTTGAATGCGACCACCGATAGGGAGGTCGGAAACATCCATTTTTCAATGGAAGCTTGTGCGGCGGGCGGAAAAGGGCTGCAGCACAGGCTTTCATTGAAAAATTTATATTTTCAAACATCCCTGCACAGTGTGGCAGGCACCTCACAGTGCCTGTTATACGGTGCACGGATGTTGCCCCCCCCCCAGGCCCCAGAGCGGAGGACCAGGAGGGAAGGGGACCCTACTAGGGGCCCCAAATGTTGCTTTCCGACAGGCTTTCCATGTCGATAAGGCTGACATGGAATGGCAGTCAGAAACCGACATCATCATCCCGACAGCGGAGCCGCTGTCATTAAGGGATTATGAAGGGTTTCCGTCGTGAGCCTGTCGGAAAGCCTCGGACGGTTCCTCTGCCTGCTGCCTCGTACCACACTCATTGTAACACGTTGGTCGGACTGCAGCAGCAGATGGCGGTCGGACCGCAACCGACGAGCTGTCGGTTGCGGTCTGACCGCCATCGTAATCGGCCCCACAGTGCTTAATTTGTGCCAGTGGTGGCAGGTGGTGCACTCATTTTTGGGGACAGCAGTTTTTTTTCATCTGACTTTGTCCCAGAACAAGAGAAAGAAAGGTATAAAAGGGAGCAAGAATGAGAAAGAGGACAGGAAAAGAGTGACAAATGGAGAAAGCAAACAATGAAAAAGAACCTGCCAGAGTGAAGTGAAGGGCAATAAGGTGCATGGTGGTGGAGACAAGATTCATTAGGTGGCATCAAGTCTAAGCTGCCTTAGTATTCTGCAACCCCAGCATTTGACACCACCCAAGAAAACCTTTGTCTCTTGCACTTTTGTTTTACAAATTAAGCACTGCAGATGCAACCTCCAACATGGATCTGTTTTTCCACTATTGGGTTGTGGAGAGGCACAGTGTCATGAGAGGCTTTACAGTTTTCTGTTCAAAGTCAATTCAAAATGAAATACTGAGGCACTGGGAGGCGGGCAGGATGTATTTGTCAATGAAGAGAAATGGTAAGCACCTCATTTAAAGTCTGAATGGGTGAGCCGCTGGCTCATGAGGTTAGCAGAGGTTATGACTACTGCTCCCCTTATGCAGAACAGCCTGCCAGATTTAGAGATCCCCATCTGCTTGCTTGAGACTTTATTGCCACTGCTTTGGCTGCACCAATGAAGGCCCCAATCTTTTGCCAAGTGGGCATCAAGTTTGATGCTGCCACTATATATAATTACATGAAGAAAACTGTTCTCATCACCGCTAAATGGGATGAAAATTCTAGATCTCCTATTAAGGCCTTGATTATGAGTGCCTATTAAAAGTGCCTTGTTATATTGTGACCCACTACGCAAGCCCCTTTTTGCACAAAAACTATACCTCATGTTACAGTGATATTGTGCTTTTAGCTCAGACTTCACACAGCAGAGCTATTTCTTGGCCCACAAAAATCATAAATGCTTTTTCTTTAGACAGATTTCTCAGTTGATATGGATGTAGACATTAGATCTATCTCTCATATTACAACAAATTTACAGTTGCAGGCCTCCGCCAGATGCACATGGCAGAAGTTACATACTGCAGACTCATACATCAGATGTGATTATACGGCTCTCTAATCTAATGCTATAGACAGCAGAGCAATCCTTATTGTTATTATATTGCTCAGATTACCAGACTAAGGAAACACAACTTAGATCACTTAAGTGGCTTGAACTGAACAGTGGCGGCTAGCATCTACAGGGAAGGCGGTGGTGGGCGCGTCAGGCAGGAAAATAAAATAAAAAAATAAACAACTTCCTTACATATCCTGCGCTCCAGACCTCTTCTTTCTCGAGTGCGGGGCTGTGGGCACGAGCAAACACCCTTGACAAATCCTGGTGCTGTTCACATGCTGTTACCCAGCATGTGATCAGCGCCCTGATTGGAGGGAGTGGCCTCACTCGGCGCTCCACGGCGCACTAGAGGCCTGAACTTACACTCAACCTTTGAGAGGTTTGAAGTGCGTCTGTCTTGGAACGGCCAGCCAAAGAGACAAGTGCACTTTAAACAGTGCAAAGGTAGCCCTCTGCCCACCACTCCTCCCTGCTGTCACTCAGCAGGCCCCGTCCCGTCCTGGCACTTGGTTCAGGGCGGGAGGATGAAAAATAAAATGGTAATCAATTACCATTTTATTTTTCATCTCGGGGGATTTGGGGGCCATTTAAGTGTGGCGACGCTCCTCAGCTCCAAAGGAGGAGCCGCCCCGGAACTGAATCACATGGGTGTCGGCAAAGAACTGGGATCTTGTCGATCGAGGCAAGCCCCTTTGTTATCTTGTCTTTTGTCACTCTGGCCTATCACTAATGGATTCTGAATCATGCAATTTGAATTTTCAATGTTCACTTTTTGATTTCTGTTATAAGACCGAGTTATGCAGAAAATATGGTTCTTGGAAAGTGCACTGACACTAACCCTTTATGCTAAACCTTTCGTTCACCATGGCTCTCTTTTTTTCTTAACTCCCTCTCTCTGTTCTCTTCTGTTTATCTCTCTCTCTCTCTCTTTCTCTCTCTCTCTTGTCATTGTGTCTTTTCTTTTGTCTCGTATTCTCCCTCTCAATGACAGTTTCACCAATCACACTACTCTGTTCTAAAAATTGTTTTTCTTTGCACCTGGAACCGTGCCCTAAAGACGCCTCTGTATCTTTGAAGCTTCAGATCAAGGGATTTTTAAATTATTCAACACCACAGACGACTTTTCCACCTCATGGCCTCAGGAATTAAGTCTGCCTAAAATCTCAATTGTGTCAGTCACAGACAGTAAAACATGCATAAAATATCTACTTGGAAATGCCACCGTTAGTTACACATTTGTTACATATTAATTATACATTAATTGGCGCATGTCATGCGTGCTTTAATAATTATCACTCAAATATTTTATGGATGCAAGAACGCGAATATAATGAATTTTATTCAAGGACATTACTTTATGTCAACGTTTTTTAAAACTCACCATGTAGTAGTTCATTGATGTGATTTTAGTCCATTTTCGGTACCTGCTAACTGTTCTGGCTTGCAATATCTGTCATTTATTGTCTACACTTTGTTACAGATGGGACCACATTAACTAAAATGTACTCAGCACAGTCTGAAAATTAGCAGCGCTGCACTGCGTAAATGGTAACAAAATTGTTCAGTGCTAGGTTAAGCAATAATCACACTCCTATGATGTAAAAAAAGAAGTTTTTTTAGAGCAATGCTAGGCTTCATCTATCGTGCAAACCAACCCAGTGGTGCCTTGCATGAGAATTGCACTTGAGGTAAATCCTCCAGCACAAGTTCCAATGCAAGGACAACTGGCCAATGGTAAGCCACATAAGAAGTGTTATCTTGCTACAAGTACTCATTTTACACCTAGTAATATAGCGCAATGTTTTGATTCCCCCTAGTAAAAACCTCCTTGCGGCACTTTTGCGCCGCCGGAAAGTCACTTTTTGACATTCCGGTGGCGCAATGTGCCACGGCATATTTACAAGGCCACGTAATGTACCCCTTTTACGCAGAACACTGCGTCAAAGGGGCGTTCTATGGGTGTTGCTGTGGGTGTTCCCACGCAACACCCATGGAATCTGAAGCATTCCCAGATTTACGAGCAATCATAAACCTGCGAAAACGTCAGAATCTAATGCTACCCCAGGGGTGGCGCTAGGGTGGTGCAACGAGGAGACATGATAAAATAAATCAGCCCCACAACACAGGCACTCTTGCACCACGGTTCAAGGGTGCATGCATTGGCGCAATGCAGCCCATTGCGTGCCAGTGCAGGAGAGAAAGGCAGGAATGCGCCGTAGCCTATAGATATGGCGCATTCCTGTCCTTTTCTTTTGACGCAGGGCAGCGCAGCAAGATTCCTTGCGGCGCTGCCTTGCGCCAAAACCTCATTAATGAGGCCCATTAGTGTTTTTTCTGTTCCACCCAGTAATCATTGCGGCTCCTCCGCTATGGAAGAGGAGCGTCGCCCCACTGCTTTAAGCAGTGCGAGAAGAGGAAACATAATATGATAATAAAGTTATTATCATGTTATGTTTCCCTTGCGAGCGGGCGAGAGGGTGGGCGGGGCTGCTCTGCTCACAGAGAAGGGAGGGGCGGAGTGGGTTGCCCACTCAAGTGCGCAATGACTGTTTGGTCAGCCCTCTCAGGTCGCCTAAAGCAGTCATGCGCACTTCCCTGTTCTCTATGCAGGCTGCATTACAGACTGCATGGAGAACATGCCCACCCCTACAGCTCCTGGCTGAGCGCCGTGTCACAGCACTCAGACCAATCACAATGCTGCATTGCAGCATTGTGATTGGCTTTGGGGAGGGAGCCTGGCTGCCGGCTTCCTGTTCCTGGAAACGGACTGAGGAGAGCAGGGGTACAGAAGACGCGGGACCTGGCCTCGAGGTAAGTTTTTTTTTTTTTTATTTCCAACCCCCACTCCCCCCGTGCAACACCCTCGTGACTTCCCGTGACACCCCCTGCAACTCACCTTGCGACCCACCCACCCCCCCCATCCGCGAGGCATGCTGGGCACCCCTGCCAGTAATGCTCCCTTTGCATAAATTGTAGCAAGGGCACAAAAGTTGATAGCTGCTGCTGTTTGCCCTACTTTGAGCCACCATACATCTGGCCAGCACAAAAGAAGTTAATCTGGGTCTTCTCATGCACTATTTATTGCACATTGGATAGATGTGTATTATACAAATGCCTCAATGCGTGCTCTGACCGATTTGCTCAAGGTTTCGTCAATGTACTTTGTCTACTTTTGAAGGATGCATTTCAGTGGTAAGTAGAGGCATTGCTTTTGACAAACAAATTCAGAAAATATGAATGTACCTGTTAAATCATTTGCATTTTTATTATTGCATTTTGGATACGTTCTTTATTCTATTCTATTCATTCTAAACTGTAGACAGTTTGTGACTTTCATTGAATTGATTTTAAATTTGTATAGCCTGTATTTATGGTTTAATACTACATTCTAATGAATTTTTCTATAATTATATATTTATTTTAAGCATTTATGAAACATTGATAGGCGATGAAAGAAGAAAAGGGGAATAGAGTGAGAGTTACTCTTTCACAAAGAGTCAGCACTTAAGGTGTCTTCTGAAGGTGCATGGTATGAGGATGCTACTCAGATGTTGGGGCAGGTAGTTCCAAAGCGTGGGACCATCTGCCGCAAAGTGCCTGACTCCGAGAGATTAAGGCGTTAAAAGGTGGATGGGACTTCAAGAATTTCAAGCTTAATGATCACTATTGTATGGTGACGACTGAAGAGTTTAGACCTATATTCGAAATTGGAAGGTGTAGTGGAGTGTTTTGTGGATAAGCCTTAGAGTTGTCAATTGGTACCTTTTTTTGGATCGAACCCAGCTTAGAGGTTTGGTATAGTGAAGATATTTACATGGTAGAGTTGGTAATGAGGTGGGGTGCCATTACTCATGAGAAACTTTGTTTTTGTTTAGGAAGAAGGTATTTCTGAGCTCATGGCTAGTTACAGTAGCTTACTGTGAGAGGATGAATGTGTGACTGTAGATTATATTTTTTATTGAATAGAAGTTTCATGTTTTGCATGAATTTGATAGTGAAGTCACATGTGGCAATTACAGATTTGGTCTGGACAAATTAAAAGGAATGGTTTTGAATGACTCAGCGCTTTTTACCTTTTTTGCCAAGAAGATGCTGTGGTCAAACAAAGATTGCTTTGGCAGAAAGAGTGGAGGATCCTGAGGGTCCCAAACCTATAGCGAGGAATGTAACCTTATAAACATAAAGATGAGGCATGTTGTCATTGTACGTAAGCAGATGTGGATAAGGTGGGTGGGAGGCAAATTCACAACTTAGGATAATATGCACAGATGTGGAAAATGCTTTTGGAGTCTGTGAGGATATTGTCTACTGAACACATGCAAATATTTTTAGTGCTAAGAACTCAGCAGGAGAAATTGGATGGAGGTGAAGAATGGGTTATTACAGACTTTAAGAAATTGACTATGAGGTTGAGACTCAAATCAGTAAATCAAGTAAGAGGATATCCGGGCTACTTGATTTTAAACGGTGGAGAAGGAGGTTATGGTTGATGACCCCTAATGCATGAGCATTGGTTTACAGGGCTTACCAGTGCTGGCAGGTGACATGTGTGTCCCAATCTGCGTTGTTCCAGGTCCAGAGTTGCAAAGGGAAAAGAATGGTAAAGGTGAGTGCAGAGCCTGGTGCATCCCTCTGCAACTGCACACACCCCCTGCAAATATGTCTATTCCTGCACCTGTCTCACCCCAAAGCCCTCTCCAATATGCACATGCAGCACACAAGTCAACGTTGTGAATTTGCCCATGCACAGAATGCATTTTTCCCAAGTTTACCACAAGAAAATTGAAATAATACTTTGTGAATCTGGCCACAGAACAATCTTGCTCTTCAGGGTTGTTTCGTGCTGAAATACACCATACTGCTCCATACTGTGATCCTAAACTAAACATACACACCTCTGGAAGACTGGTATTAAATGTTAGCTAGGATATGCTGAAAAAAGTGGTATATTCTTCTTTAAAACAAGTTTCTACATGTGGCGGTGTTTTATTATGACTGCAAATTGTATCTGTTATGTATATAAACCATTGTACTCAGGGAGGGGAGACAGAAGAGGCAATATTTTTAATTAGTGTTTTTGTGCATCCGTACATTGCAGAATCGCTCTTTGCTAGCAAATAACCTTTCCAGTTCAAGCAACCGTACAACATAATTAGGTGCTCCAGTGCTGAGTAATTAGAGTGACACTTATTGGAGGTCTCAATTATTTGACTTGTACTTGATTTAATTGTCGAGGATGTTTGATTTGACTGTGGGAATATTATTAATCTGATTCTAGCATTTATTTACACTTTTACAGTGCTATTGTGACAATATTTGAGACCTGACTGTTTCGGGGCTACCAAGTAAAACAATTAATAACTAAAACTTTTCTAAAGAAACTTCAAACATGACAGCAGATGAACTGGTACTGGTGGGCACACAAACAATTCACACTAATGCCTATTCAACATCTACTCGGCCGATCCTGATAGCCGCCTGGCCCAAGTCTTGTGCTATCCTCTCAGGCTGGGTAGGAACAAACTTTAAGTCTGCAATACGCAGACGACATCGTCTTGCTCAGCAAAACACCAATCGGCCTACAGCGATTGATAGACCAACTACTGGGTTACACCGCCAACCTGCGGCTGGGCCTCAACTTCAGCAAAACCAAGATTCTTTGTGTCACAAGTCTAGGCAACAACAAGCAACCTAAATTCACCTGGCAGACCAATTGCAATGCCCTAGACAGGGCCGGACTGGCCGTAGCGGGCACCGGGCGTTTCCCCGGTGGGCCGCCAGGGTGGGAGCCGGTTTTAGGCCCCTGGGGGGCCGTTTTTGTTACCGGGGCCGGCAATATCGGCCCCCTGTAACAAAATCGGCCGTGACCGGCCCTAGGACACAGCTTGGCCGCACCCCCCTCCTCCCACTCAGGAGGGCCAGCCGAGCAGTGTGCCAGGGCCGGTTTCGGTTCCCAGTCCGGCCCTGGCCCTAGAACTAATAAAATCCTACAAGTACCTTGGAGTCCATCTAGACTAGCACTTTATTTACAAAGCGCACCTTCAATCGAGACGAGCCATAGGTAACAACCTGCTGTTCACATTTGAAACCGTACAACGAAAAACGCAAAACACCTCGACACACCATCTCCTCCAAGTCGTAGGTGCTAAATTCATGCCTTTGATATCCTATGGCTCAGAACTGCTCAAAGGGAAAGTTGTAGCAATCTTAAAAACCCTACCATCGAGCCTCTTCAAAAAATGTTTCACAATTCCACAGTATGTCTCGCAAGCCCAAATCAGGCTCAAGCTCAGTATGCACAACCAGGACCCACTCAGGAATGGGGCCTTAGTGAAATTTTGCTGGAGGACGAGGGCAGCCGAAATGAACTCGCTCTCACATCAGTGCTGGCTGGAAATAGAAAAGCAGGACCTCTAAAAGAAATCTGTGATCCTTGCATTACAGCTGTCAATCTCAGCGCAGCAATTAGAAGAAGCTTGGCACACCCTCATGGAATCAACCGCCTTCAAACGAATCACCAACAGAGCAGCCAAGCTTTTATCACACATCACGGACAAGGTTGCATTAGTGAGCAAACGGCACACGTGGGGGTCATGCCATCATATGCGGCATGGGGTCCCCAGCCTTACCAGTCCTCCCATTTCTCTGCGGCCAAGAAACATGACCCGATGCTAATCCACCTGTCCTTCCATCAAAGGACTTAGTGCCCCCTTGGAAGCAGTCATGGCCCACCACACAGTGCCATCTTTGCGGATATACCAACAAAACGCTGCTTTACTTACTGTGTGTCTGCCCGGCCATGCTAGCTCACAGGCAAAAACTTTTAGGCCCAGCTTTAAGATCTTTGCAAATCAGGTCATGCCGTCCAGCTGTAATAGCCTTAGTAAGAGGGGACCCGATGCGACTATCCTGCAAGGTCGTGAGGTTCCTCAACCTCACCTCTAAGGAGTAGAAGAGCCTAGCACTGGACTTGACTTGCTCCTCCCACCTGATTTCCCGCCGAGGGTCGCTCAGTACAATCGAAATCGCACTTCGACCACCTTTAAGAAGCTGGAAGGGCACAGCACTTTACTTTCTTGGTCCTGCTTTCATACTTACATCCTTATACCCCCATCTGAACAGTTTGACGCCCCAACAGCTGAGTTCTCAGCCGAGTGTCACTTCAGTACAATTGACACCACACTCCTGCCACCGATAAGAAGCTGGTAGAGCACAGCACTTTACCGCTGTTATACTTACATTCTTATACTCCTACCTGGACTGGCAGGCACCACTACATGAATGCACAAAGCACCATGCACTTTATTCCCCAGTTTTAATCCTCTATTGAGGAATGAATGAGGCTCTTAAACCTTTTACCATTGTTTGCCTATACATGCAATTTGGTCTTTTATATGCTTTTATCCTTTATTGATGCTTGACCATGTATATTGAAATTATTTTAATTAATCGATCAATAAAGATTTACTTCATAATGACTTCAGTTCACACAAAGTACTTGTTTATGACACAACAAAATATATAACCAAATATTACCAGAGCCAAAAGGTATTGCTTTTGTTAGTGAAAGTGCTTGGTAATAGTTGCGTAACTTTGTGTGTTCTACCCCCAGCTGTCATCAAGAAATTACCATAATTAAGGCGTGATTGCTCTACAATAATATGTAAGCTGGTAGTAGGGGCCCTTTCCTGAACAAGTTGCATTAGCAGAATTAAGAAGTACCCCCAAGGGAAAATATTGTATAAATGAGTCAGAGGGATAAGTTTGCACTATAGGTGGGGCCTTTAAATGGCAAAATATTGCATCGTAGGTACTTTTGACAAAGACACAGTGTTTTTGTTGCATCTGTAAGACAGCATCTGTACTTGCACTTCTTTAATTTGGGATTAAAAGAGCTGCAAATCATACCATATGCTATCATCACAGCAAAGTAAAACAAATGAACAAGCAATGGTGGCTAGGACTCTATTTTTATAACAGGTTAAGGCATCCAATAAGCAAGCACTTCCAAATCAAAAAGGCCATAAACTAGCAATTAAAATGTTGTTGTGTGTAAAAACATTAATGAGCACTCACTCTAGTGTAACATAAGGACTACTTTAGCCCATCACCAAAACCTCATGGGAACATAAATAAGAATTTTTAATATCCAGGAAACACCAGAGCCTTAATGAGCAGCTAATGCAAGCAATGTTAACCAAAAACAACACAAGTGAATACCAATGACTGAAGGTTGCTAACCCAGATGCCATTTCTGTCTCCATACTTCTTTTGTTCCTTTTTTTGAAGAATTGGTGACACAAGGTCTTCCAGGCTCCTTAAGCTACCTTTAGCATTACCTTTAGCATTACCTAACAACGCCATCACAATCACAAATCTGCCCTCATAATTCACAAACGAAGACAGCATCACAAATGTGATTTAAAGTTACCTTAGCTTAACAATTATTTTGGCAATGGTGAAATAGGACCTTTTCGTTCCTACGTCACCTGATTCCATAACATAATGCATACCCTAACACTCATTTTTAAAAGCAGTTCTTGCTGTGCAGGTACTGGAGCGCATGCACACGCGGGGGGCACATGTTGTGCCCCCCTGTGTGCATCCACATGGCGTGAGGCATCAGGGGGCCCTGTAGGCCCCTCTTTGTTTCCTCACCGCCACACTTTTCATGGCGGTCGCACTGGCATGAAAAGTGTGGCGGTGAGGAAACTCATAATATGTTTGGCGGGGCTGCAGCGGCCCCACCAAGCGTATTGTGGCCTGAGAACCACAGCGCAACCGCCAGGGAATGGCAGTCCCTTGGCGGTTGCGACAGATGCGGCAGTCCCAGGGCGGTCCGACCGTCTGAGGCCTTAATGGGGCGGTCAAATGAGTCTGTGGACCGCCAGACTCATAATAAGGGCCTTAGAGTTACTGAGCCTTAAAATAATATGAAATCTACTCTAGTTCAACAGAAAATATATGTTTCTGAGGCCAGGGTGCAATTCGTTTTCATTGTATTCTAAACACAAGAAATCCTAATATGAATGTTATGATACGTCTTTTCTTGCATTGGAAGAGTCATGTAGAAGCACTTATTTGAAGGCTCCCTGCTCTACTAGCAATACTGGATTAAAATGGGTAATATTTATCTACTGGGTTATGGAACCTTTTCTTCAAGCAATTTTTTATGAAGCAAAACAAATTGCTTGACAAGCAAAAATCCAATCAATACTACATCAAAGCCATTGAACCAATTTCATGCAACTTCAATGTGTCCTGTTAAAAGAATTGGGATTACACAGTTTCAAAGAGTTGCCAGTTCATTCCCTAAAGCAAGCATTGCAAAATTGCATCTTCAGTACTTCAAAGGCTGCATTAAACTGCCATGGAATTCAGAAAGCACTCTTTTATCACACTCATTTTTTTCTCTTAGAATGTAAAGGTTTTCCTGCTCAGTGATTGTTGCCACGTTTTTCTTGGATGTCTGAAGCTTCGGAGGAGCCGGGTGTGCTTATTCTCTTCTAACTGAGATGTACTTTTTAAGATCTTTGTGATCGAAATAAAGTTATGATGATGATCATTCTTTTCATGTACGAAACAGACCTGTATGCATCTGCTGTTAACCTGTACAGTAATTGTGATATGCCCAGTGAATTTTGAGGACAGAATTTCACGGTATGGAAATATTAAGGACAAGATATTGAAACCAAAATATTAAAGGTAAGTATGATTTTCTATATCTAACTCCCCATATGTGTACCGTGACAATATATATCTTCAAAGTACGTAGATGTGGAGTTATGAATAGTAAATCTATACTTCCTCTATATGCACTTACCCTTCGGTATTTTGGTCTGCCATATTTTGCCCACAATATTCTAGTATCACAATAATTCTATGTTCGATATTCAGTAGTACAATCGTTATTTTCAGGGATGCATTGGTGTGGGAAATGCTTGACGTTCTCATTTGGCAGCATGCATTATGCGTGCCTCTTAATCAACAACCATAGTAGTTCTATTGATTTGCAAGCATAACAGAGCACATGCATCTTGCTGTTTTGTGAACATATTTGATTTCACTATCAAAATCGAGGTTCACTGACTTGTTGGTAATTAGAGGTATGCACAATTTCTGTGACAATCTGTGAAAATCTGCACACACACCATTGATTGTATAGATGTGACTTTTTTTTTTTAACTCTTTTACTCAACTTATTTTGGCGGTGCTATATGCCTAGTTATGGGCCTTCTATCTTCCAAATATATAAGTAATGGGATATAGGTTTGTGGTGCAGGTCTGTGTGTTAGTGTGTTCTGAGAGCGCTGTAAATGTTTCTTGAATGGGATATCTATGCCTGGGGCAGAAACGACACCAGTGCATTGCGAGAATCCTATGTCTTCCTCAGTTTTGATAAATCAGTGCAAGTAGGAAATAAAATTACAGACCTAACTCCGTGCGGACTAACCAATGAGATTTGCCCCACCCCCAAAATGTTGGGCAAAATGACTCTCCTGCCCAAGAGATGTGCAAAATCTTTTTTGAAGATGTTGAGATTAAGCATCTCTTCTTCAAAATCATCCTTGTGAGTGACATGATATTATCGTTTAATTTTTAATGGAACATTGTATATAGATTTCAAAAGGTTTCCTTTCCCCTCTTGTTGCATTTCTTCTGGTCCTCTTGTGTTTTCTTTATATTGAAGACTGAAAGCTACGTACAATTCAAAATTAAAATAGGATTTCAGTTGAAAGGGATGAGGGACCTACCAATGAACTTCTAAATGGTTGTCAATGTTTTTATTTATTCAGTCCCCCTGAAAATGTTTTCTCTCGTTTGCCGAGGTATACGTTCCCCACAGTACTCATTCTTGCATATTATTTTGAAAAATAAGAACCAATTTCACATTGTTATTTCCACATTTTTCAATTATTTCTAAATGACAGCACTAATTGTATTCAATAAACCTAGATGACTATTGTAGCAATGAAATGAGCTTCAAGCCTGTGGAATTAGTCGTGCATAACTGCCCTTAAAATTAGGAATTAAAGCCGATTTCTACAACTACTGATGCTGTAGCTTAATAAACTGATCTGAGAAAATAGCCAATGGACGGAAATATATACATTTCAATTTCCAACTGCACATGGTCATCTGCTTTTGACTTTAAGCCACACATGACCCAATTAGCCAATAGCAATTCTTATCTGCAGATCACTGGCTTACACATCTTCATTTTCATATAACTCTGCAACCCAAGGGCCATGGATACCATCGCAACCCAAGGGCCATGGATCCCATCACAACCCAAGGGCCATGGATCCCATCACAACCCAAGGGGCATGGATACCATCGCAGCCCAAGGGCCATGGATGCCATCGCAACCCACAGGCCATGGATACCATCGTAACCCAAAGGCCATGGATACCATCGCAACCCAAAGGCCATAGATACCATCGCAACCCACAGGCCATGGATACCATCGTAACCCAAAGGCCATGGATACCATCGCAACCCAAGGGCCATGGATACCATTGCAACCCAGGGGCCATGGATACCATCGCAACCCAAGGGCCATGGATCCCATCGCAACCCAAGGGCCATGGATCCCATCGCAACCCAAGGGCTATGGATACCATCGCAAACCAAAGCCCATGGATACCATCGCAACCCAAGGACCATGGATACCATCGCAACCCAAGGGCCATGGATACCATTGCAACCCACAGGGCCATGGATACCATACCAACCCAAGGGCCATGGATACCATCGCAACCCAAGGGCCATGGATACCATCGCAACCCAAGGGCCATGGATACCATCGCAACCCAAGGGCCATGGATACCATACCAACCCAAGGGCCATGGATACCATACCAACCCAAAAGGGCTATGGATACCATTGCAACCCAAAGGCCATGGATACCATCACAACCCAGGGGGCATGGTTACCATCGCAACCCAAGAGCCATGGATACCATCATAAGCCAAAGGCCATGGATACCATCGCAACCCAAGGGCCATGGATACTATCGCAACCCATGGGCCATGGATACCATCGCAACCCAAGGGCCATGGATACCATAGCAACCCAAAGGGCTATGGATACCATCGCAACCCAAAGGCCATGGATACCATCGCAACCCAAGGGCAATGGATACCATTGCAACCCAGGGGCCATGGATACTATCGCAACCCATGGGCCATGGATACCATCGCAACCCAAGGGCCATGGATACCATAGCAACCCAAAGGGCTATGGATACCATCGCAACCCAAAGGCCATGGATACCATCGCAACCCAAGGGCAATGGATACCATTGCAACCCAGGGGCCATGGATACCATCGCAACCCAAGGGCCATGGATACCATCGCAACCTACAGGCCATAGATACCATCGTAACACAAAGGCAATGGATACCATCACAACCCAAGGGCCATGGATACCATCACAACCCAGGGACCATGGATACCATCGCAACTCAAGGGCCATGGATACCATTGCAACCCAAGGGCCATGGATACTATCGCAACCCAAGGGCAACGGATACCATCGCAACCCAGGGGCCATGGATACCATCGTAACCCAGGGGCCACGGATTCCATCGGAACCCAAAGGCCATGGATACCATCGCAACCCAAGGGCCATGGATACCATCGCAACCCAAGGGCCATGGATACCATTGTAACCCAAAGGCCATGGATACCATCGCAACCCAAGGGCCATGGATACCATCGCAACCCAGGGGCCATGGATACCATCGCAACCCAAGGGCCATGGATACGATCGCAACCCACAGGCCATAGATACCATCGTAACCCAAAGGCAATGGATACCATCGCAACCCAAGGGCCATGGATACCATCGCAACCCAAGGGCCATGGATACCATCGCAACCCAGGGACCATGTATACCATCGCAACTCAAGGGCCATGGATACCATTGCAACCCAAGGGCCATGGATACTATCGCAACCCAAGGGCAATGGATACCATCGCAACCCAGGGGCCATGGATACCATCGCAACCCAGGGGCCATGGATTCCATTGTAACCCAAAGGCCATGGATACCATCTCAACCCAGGGGCCATGGATACCATCGCAACCCAGGGGCCATGGATTCCATCGTAACCCAAAGGCCATGGATACCATCGCAACCCAAGGGCCATGGATACCATCGCAACCCAAGGGCCATGGATACCATTGTAGCCCAAAGGCCATGGATACCATCGCAACCCAAGGGCCATGGATACCATCGCAACCCAAGGGCCATGGATACCATCGCAACCCAAGGGCCATGGATACCATCGTAACTCAAGGGCCATGGATACCATCGCAACCCAAGGGCCATGGATACCATCGCAACCCAAGGGCCATGGATACCAATGAAACCCAGGGGCCATGGATACCATCGCAACCCAAAGGCCATGGATACCATCGCAACCCAAGGACAATGGATACCATCGCAACCCAGGGGCATGGATACCATCGCAACACAAGGGCCATGGATACCATCGCAACCCAAGGGCCATGGATACCATCGCAACCCACAGACCATGGATCCCATCGTAACCAAAGGCCATGGATACCATTGCAACGCAAAGGCCATGGATACCATGTCAACACAAGGGCCATGGATACCATCGCAACCCAAGGGCCATGGATACCATCGCAACTCAAGGGCCATAAATACCATTGCAACCCAAGGGCCATGGATACCATCACAACCCAAGGGCCATGGATACCAATGCAACCCAGGGGCCATGGATACCTTCGCAACCCAAGGGCCATGGATACCATCGCAACCCAGGGGTCATGGATACCATCGCAACCCAAGGGTCATGGATACCATCGGAAATGCACAAAACAAGCATCAACTAGCAACATAGGCCAGGGCACCAACAGGTACTTCCCAGGCTACACTGGACTGCAGATACAATGTGGAAATGGATAGATTATGGCCCATATAGGAGCTGGTAGTGTAGTAAAGTAAAGGGAATACATTAAAGGGAAGTAAGTAAAGGGTACATATAATAACTTCTGGTATACTGTTCACTGCATATCTAAGAGCTGTGGGACACTGAGCCTGCCTACTGGGCTGAAAAGAAAACTTATCAGACCATTTTTAAAAGTACTTCTCTGGACCGCCTAGTTGTTCCTAATATACAATGCTGGGTACTAAGTAAATGCTTACCACTGGAAACCGTACAGTGCCAAGAAACTGGAAATCAGCCAGACACCTTAAAATTGAGAACTGGATAGAAGAGCAGGGTAATTGGTTATACTGAAATGCATTACTAGAAATGGTAGGGGAAACAAGGGCGAGCTCCAGAAAATTTGGGAACATTCTCTACATAGAAATGCATATTAAAAAACAAGGGGAAAAAACTGTATAATGTCTAGGAGATACAAGGAAACTATAATTGGGAAGATAGGTCACTCTCTATTGGATAAAGTGATTTCTCAATAACTGTAAGTGCCTATTGTACTAACTGGATGTCAAGTTGTAAACAAAGAATATTTATTGCAATTCTTTACCATTCCACATAATACAAATAACATGATGAAATACATGTCTTATTATTTGTTACAGTTTTCTGGTAAGATAAAAGTGGTAACATTAAATGATCCATACTTAAGCAATATGATCCAAGTTGATTTTAAATGACTGGAGCATCCACAGATACTAGAACATTAGAAGGTTGGGAGCTCCATTGAAAACAATGGAGTGCTCCGGGCTTCTAATGGCCGGTAGAAGCCTGGAGCTCCAACATTCCAATGTTTGTTCACAGCTGTTGGTTTACAAATTAGAACATTCTTCCCTGTAGGGGTGGAATGTTCTAATAGCCTTAGAACCCTCCGTAGCAGGCTCTACCGGCCATTAAAGGTTCAGACCCTTAACGCTGGAGCGGCCTTTAATGGCCAGTAGAGCCCGCTGCAGCCGGCTCTAAGGGTATATTAATACCTGGATTATAGAGCGTGGATGGTACAAGAAGGGCATTCTTCGATGCACTTGTATTATCTTCCATGATCTTTGCTGCTGACATGCTCTTTGTCCTGACAGCTAGGATGCATACTGCTTTGAATCAATGCACCGATTCCTAGAGCAAAAAAAAACTGATTCGCTAGTGAGTTACTGCCACTTTCAAGCCATGCCTCACCTCTAACCTTTTGTTTAAAATGCCTCTCGCATTTGCATAAATATTAAGCATCTGCCATGTCTGCTCTGTACAAAGGACTGCCTTCAGCTAATCAGCGGCTCATGCATTTAAATGGGAATATTAGAATCATGACGGTAATTACTGCAGCTTCCTATGAATTATCCATCACCGGCCATGACTTTAGCTAAAAATCTTTTTATGAAGTATTGAGTATTCAGTGTTGAAAAATTATTACTGTTACTGAAATAGCTCTAATGCATTTTATGACAAGTTAGTGTGCCTGGTAACTTGCACCCCATTGCCATGAATGAGTTGATTAATGCTATACAAAAAAAAAATATGATGGTGATTACATATCCTATAATTAAGAGGTTTTCAAAGTTGGTAAAATTACCCAGCAAGTGCTACTCAAAAAACAAGTCATTTATTTGTATTAATGTATTTTTATGTATTTCAGTGAACTAAGAAAATAAAAGTCCGATGTGGTCCTTGATTTTGGTACAACCCGATGCGGGAACTCCAAACTCTAGAACTTCAATACATCAATGTTTGGCAATTCCAGGGTGCAATATTACCACATCATTCCATGTTTTCCGGGGATATATTCTGCCTGGTTTTCACTGGTCAATATGTCTTCTGAAAACCTTGAGGGTGCAGATTAAGCTCAAGTGGAATAGTAGACATCTTAGTATCTCATTTTGTTCAGTAACTGGCTAAATCAGTAATTTTAGGATACTGAGAACGAGGACAAGACACCGTGTAAGGTCACAATTACTCATTCAACCCTACTAAGCACCCCCCTTTCCTCCCACCCCTATCATCACCCAACTCAGACACAGCGAAGATCAATTGTATATATAAAAACATTTGGTGTATGAACATTAAATAGTAGTGTAGAAAATATACATACTTATAATATCTTCTCTATCTGTATAAAGTAATATTTGCCAATGTTACATACCGGCTCATTAATATTCAGATTGTATCAGGTCTAGTGGCTGCTGAACTAAGTTGACTAAAACTACCACAAACTGTATTAAAAGGGCACGCTCTGCACCGTTCACTTGGGTCCTCCTAAGATCATTTTCTGACATCACCTATTTACAGCCATGGCCCGTGGTCGTCTGTCGAATCCCCCCTCAACCTGGCCTCACCACCCCACCGCTCTTACCTGCAAGGGCCGCGGCTGCCTATTTACTAACTCTTTCAGCCAGGATGTAAAGCACAGGACATGTGTGGGTGTCCAGTGGTGGGTCAACAGCCACACCACCAATATTATTTCATAGTGGTCTTCCTTTTCTTGATTGTGGGTATCTTCACTGGCAGACACCGAGGAGTGACTCAGCCTTACGTGTTAGCTATGCAAGTCACTACATGAGTTCAATGATCGGCTACCAGTTCACCCACTGAAACATCATGCATGAAACAACAAATTGAGTAAGCCAGCTTTCCCTGGATGCCTCACTTGTGTGATGGCACATTCTCTCCTTCTCCTCATCTTCATGTTTACTACATTCACAAGGGAAGTGGGTTAGAACATTTTCACAATGGATGTAAACCATTGTTTGGCATTCTGATGGTGCAGGCAAGAGGGCCCTGTTTAAAGGAGAAACCACTTTTCTCACATAATTGATCTTCGCAGTCTGCGCCACAGGGCTTTTCAGCACTATATAAAAGAAATTCAAGCCAAGTTTAACGAACATCTACTAATGCTGTGGTGTATGCTGAGAAAAGATGCCTGCCCACTCCCCATTCCACACAGATGTCAATGGAAAACGTCACCCTTCCCACACTAAATATACTCTCCATTACACCACAACCTTCCTGATCCAAGACGTCCTTTAGCTGGTCTCTAGAGGGTCATTTAAAAACTGCTTCCCTACAATTTGATGTTTGTGAATAAGAGGGTGGCAGCTCCTCTCTTTCCACACAGGTAGAGTCAAAAAGATCTCCAAATCTAGTAGAGCCTGCTCCTATTTGAGCTAATCATAGTATGTTTTTTTTCCCGTAATTTTTTTTGAGTTTTAGTGGAATATACAACAAGAAAAACATCATAGTATGTTTAACAACGGCAATTGGAATGCGGGCAGCCTATTCATTTTTCAGGGTAAGTCTCCTGATGCCTGTCCATCGAGTATGCCAGGTATTGCAACTGTTTTTTTGTTAAAAAAGCAAAGTTGCGCTCTGCCCACCACCTTCACACAGTGATTTCTGTGTTGTTAAAGCACTCCAGGGTCCCTATTACACAAGTGCCCCGGGGGCGCAACGGGCGTTTGCATCCGCTGAGCACGCCCTCGGGGCACTTTGGAATTACAGAAGGGGGCTCAGACGCTTGTGCGGCCCCTTCTGTAATACCAATAGCTCTGGCGCACATAAAGTGCTAGCACTATCTTCAGAGGGCGTTCCATCATTTGCATGGGGTGTGCCACATGCAAATGAGGGAAGCCCTTTTTCCTCTGCGCCCGCGCCGTATTGCAGACGCGGGCGCAAAGTCAAAGAAGCTCTCAGGAGGCGCACTGACAGTGTGTCATCAACAGTTGGCGCACTGTCACTGTCACTGCTCTCCCTGATGGCAGCCCTCTGCAGGGGGTAAAGGGGGTCCTTTGGACCCCCCCAGACATCCTGTTGCAGGCGGGGGCAGTCACTCACTGCACCCGCCTGCAAGGGGATCTCTGATCCCCCTTCAAAGTGCAGGCGGGTGCCACCTGCACTGTGAAAAGACGGAGCGGCTGTAAAGCAGCCACTCCGTTTTTGCACATGAATGCACTGCCTCCAGGCCAGTGCAAGCTTGCGGCTTTCCTGGCGGCAGTGCATTCATCATAATACGGTGCATTTTTCATTGTTTGTCCTGAGCGCACCATTTAATAGGTGCACCCAGCGTAAACAATTAAAATGCGCCTTTTGTGTAATACGGCCCCAAATGAGGTAAGAGAGGAGAAGCACACATGACATCACTTAAACATTTCCACAAGTCGTCTCATAAGCATAACGCGAAAGACATTCAAGAGCTGTGGCAATATTACCTTTTTTGGCACTTGCAATTCTACCCATGATTGACAATTGTAATCTATATCTAAATGTAGCAGTGGCTGAAGCTTCTCCTATAATTCATACATAGTATGCTTCAATACTTGGTCAAAACCGCTAGCTATTATACTGCCTAAATGTTGAACCCGGCCATGGGATAGACAGAGTGGGATTTCTGCCAATTGCAAGACCAGACATCGCCTTATAACCCTAGCTTTTGCCAAAGTGTATGCCAGACAATGCAGCTTGGTCATTGACAGTCTCCAGCACCAAAGGTAGCACCATAGCGGGGTTCCTGGCACGTAACAAAAAATCATCTAAGATACGACATCTAACGATAAAGTTGCTTGAGCTCCCCAGTCCACAAATCCCTCTGAAACATGCAGGCCAATGATTTATCATCAAGCAATCAGAAAGGGGAAAGTGGGCATCCCCGTCTGCAGCCTTCTCCTAGCTTGATGTTTGGTGAGAGCCCACGATGAGTCCCATTCTGATAGATGGTTGCTCGTAAAGACAATAAATGTTTCACAGTGTCTGATTATTAAAGCCTAGGTCACTTGTTTGCTCGGCATAGCTTCTCCCATTGTTAGTGGTAAACTGCATTTTCTAAAGTTACTTTCACTAAACATATGGTAAATAAGGACACACTAGCTGAATTAAGACACTATAATTTGTATTTGCTAAGCCATCCCTCCCTGGTGCCTAAGCTTTTCCTGTCTCTTGGTTTGGCCATCTGGCATCATTTTATGAAATAATGGCCTACAAAAGCTCTTTATCCTTAGGAAACATCTGCTCTTCTCTAGCCATTCTTCACTCTAGTGCTCTTCCTAATCTGTTGAAATAACCTTCTGGAGGAGCTTGTAAATCTTTGGTTAATGGTATGTGGTCAGAGGACAACATACCACTCTCAGGATGATTCACCATCTCAGACCTATGTACCATCGTGCAGCCTTGCCAGTCCCTAATTTGTTTGAACAGTTCAACATGCTGGCAATTAATATATATATATTGTTTGTGACCAAACTTTTCTAGCCTTTCTTAGGCCTGCCTTTGCATACCTTGGTGACATTAAATTGGACATACATGCTTCCTCTCCACATCTTTAACCTGTTTTTCAGGTCTTTTAATTCAGTTGTTCTTTGTTTTCAGAGACAATCCTTTGTGTGGAATTGATATGTGGATCTTCCAACTCGCAGGGTGCAACAGAGTGTCATACAATATCAGCTCCCTTTACTCAGTCACCTAGTAAAGAGTTAATATGGTGTGACACAAAGTGAGCTAAAAAGCACTTAGTAGGTTTTCAGCTCAAATTTGGAGTCTCTGTAGAGCTAAGGTCCATTTTGAACCCTCACCAGGGAATCGGCCTTGGATACCTTTTTGGGGTGGAGCGGTGGTTGCATCTCATGTTGTTCTCACCTCAAAGCCCTAGTTCCTCCAAGACCTCACTACTTCTCTCCCAAGGAGAAATGTTTTTATAAGGTGGCATGTCTGGAAATGCCAACTGTGACTTGAAATAAAGCCCATCTTTTTTGACTTGAGCCTATTGGACTTATGTTTGCTGTTAAAAGTATTTTACCTTGTGACATACTGTGCACTCAAGATGTAGTGTCTGCGGCTAACCCATCCCAGGTACTGCACGTCACTGTGGGTGGCCTAACCTTTACAAGGAAGTGTGATCAGCTAATAGGGGATCAAGATATTATGGTTCTCTCAGCAAGTTCTCTTTGCATGTGACAGTAATGTACATATCTAAGCGTAGAAAGACATTATGAAGCTGTGACCAGAATAAATATAACCACTGCTCCTAATGTTGGCTTCTCCAAACTGCGCATGCTTCTTTATTTAACAGAGTCTTACAAAAACAAGGTGTCATCGCCCCTTGAAAGCGCATGTGCCATCCAAACCAGTACTCTCCTTGCAAAAAAATTAAAAGATGAACAGGGGACAAGCCCATATAGCTTGCCTACAAATTACAATATTCCATAACTTTCCCAGCACATAGGGACTCACGTACAAAGACCTTTTGCGGTTGCAAACACCGCAATTCACAAAATCACAGGGCTTGCAACCACAAAGGGGATTTTCTTAATGTATAAATGAAATTTAATGAGTCAGAAAAAAATGTCTGACTCACGAAAGGGTTATTGTAACCGTGTCCAAATCGCAAATAGGAGGGTGCATGAAAGGGGCACTATCCTCCTATTTAGGAGTCGAAGAGGAATATATTAATGGTTTGTGACCACAATTGTGGTTGCAAACCATTGATCAAATACCAACTCCTCAAAAGGGGTGGCACCTGATTCACAAAGAAAAGGGGAGCCCCTTTGGAATCCTTCCCTTTGTCAATGTTGAAAAGAGTTTCAGCGAGACTTGGCAGTGGTCTGAAGGATACCTGCCAAGTCTCAGTGAAACTTTAAGAAAATATATATTTTTCTTCAAACTTAGTCTTGTTTCCTTTAAGGAAAATGTGCTGCTTTACAAAAAAGGTTTCTTTATCTAAGCACAGTCACAGACATGTTGGTCTGCTGAGCTTTTGCAGACCACCATCAATGTAATTGTGGTCAGTCCTAGGGGGCTGTAAATTGTGACCTGCCTCATGAATATTAATTAGGCATTCTGTAGCCCCCTTTGATTCAGTATTTTATAAACCTATTTGTATATATATATCTCGATCCATACATCATGAAAATGTTCCACTCATACCTGAGATGCTGAGTTCAGTTTTCTTCAAGCTTCACAATCCCATATGCGCACCACGCACCAAGGGCTTAATATGCACCAGTGGTTACAGATGGTCGACATTAGCACCCATAGGAGTAAAAAACTCAGAAAAGGGAGCTAGACAGAGGAAGAGAGAAATAGGAAACCCGTAACAAATGAAGAAGTCAGGAATAGAAGAAAACCTGCAAGAGTGAGTTAAAAAGGCAGGAGTTGTATGGTGGTGGGATATAGAGGCATGAGGTGGAACTAAGCAGCCTTGCCATTCTTTCTGTCAACTTTTTTATGATTGAATCTGTATTAGCCTGATCCAGTGGTGCTCATTTAGTGAATGATTAGCTTGCCACATTTTCAAACTGATTGTTCTGTTCAAGATATGTGAATTGAGGGTGCTGTTGCTCCATGGCCCTGTTCAACTGCCTGCTGATTGGATAAAATGTCGGATTCATGTGGAATGTGTTTGTACATATGTGCGTTTTTGTGTGTGTGTCTATGTTTGTCTATTTGTGTTTGTGCATGCGTCTGTATGTATGTTTGTGCATGCTTGTGTGTGAGTGTGCATGCATGTGTATGTTGCGTTTGCATTTTAGTGGCCCATAGCCAACCAGGCAGATGTGCTGAGGAGAAATATTTCCAGGGAGTGGCCACCTTGGGATATTTCCTTGAATAGTATCCCCAGTGTGTGGGGATGGGCTACTTGTATCTGCTTTTCAATGCTCTTGTATAAAGAAGGACTTTCTTTTGTCACCTCTGGAGCTGGGTGGGAGACAGAGGCCGAGTCGGCGATGCGGCGAGCGCAAGGTAAGAGATTTCGTTTATTTTATTTTCCCTACGCCGTCGTCTGTTGCCTTCCCCCCTGCCCCGCCCCACCGCTCTTACCTGTACTGACCATGCCTGTGCTAAACAATCTTGTGTTCCATTTAGGTTTGAAAGATATTGGTTAACAGCACAAAAGCTGTGTAGCTCCCGGGCCCAGGTTAACTATGTGTTTGCATGGGCAGTCTCAGGATGCAAAGCACCACAAACAACACCAGCCATCAACTTTTCTTCATAAAATAATTTGGTGCCAAACTTTTTTGCAATAGCAATAACAAATGCCTTTGCATCTTGTGGCAACAAATCCTTGGTGCAAGCGGCGCAAATAGGGCGAGAACTGAGTAAACACTTCTAATATTTTTTGCAAAGTCAGTTTTTAGCACAACATGGCTTTCCATGAAATCCTACGGTCAAAGGAAACCATGTGCGTAGGGCAAATGGTCTTTTGCGTTACGCTTCGATGAGTGATAAGTGTAATCTCCACAGAATTGCAAATTTTAAATGGTGATTATCATCATGTTGAAATTTGTACTTGAGTGTGCACCTCGAGTACAAATGGCATGCAAAACCTCTAGGTCTGACCTTTGTACTGTGGCTCAATGCGTAGGATGGCTCCAGTGCTTTATTTGAGCCGGGGCTTTCCGGTGCTAAGCACCGGCACTTAATTGGTTTCCGGTGCTCGGCACCAGCACCTAATTATCAACACTATACTTAGAACAGTCCACCACACGGTGGCGCTGCTCATCTAATTTAGAGATGAGCAGAACAACGGTAGTTTAGGGATACAATATACATTAAAATTGCTAATACCTGCGTCCCCAGCCATTCCATTAGCTTTGGGGACCTGCAATAATCTGAACTGTCGCATTTACATGCGAGAGAGATGGTTAGTAGGTGTTTTGGCAGTGATGACAAGGGTGATGGGTGGTGCAAGCTGCAGTGGCCTCCTGGTCAGAGCCCTGGCACTTAATATTTTACAAATTAAGCACTGGATGGCTCTGAAATTGCTTTTTGTGTTGGGCACGGCTGATGACTCCATTGGCGCACAACCATTTGTAAATATTGCCCTGCACAATTTTTGACAGTTCGAGCAACACAGTGGTGCTGATTTTCTTGCAATGATTTGTGTTCCGATTTTTAGTAAACTTTGGCCTTCGTAATGTTATAATGCTGGCACTGAGACTTATTTTGTGTGCATGTGAATCTGTGTATGTGGTATTTCTTTTGCATTTACCAAGCTTGCTGAAAGTGGTATTTGTTTAGCATGAGGCTAGCTGAAAGTACAGATATAATGAGGGAGTGACCGTAGGTGGGGCTGCTGGATTGTGGGAGGTCCCGTAACACAATACAGGGGGGCATATTTACAAGCCCCCATTGCCACAGGAGCAACACTTTTGACAACATTCCTGTGATGATACGGGCTTCGCCTTATTTACAAGGCAGCATTAAGCCACTTAATGTGGCTCAACGCTGCCTTGTAAATGAGGCACCCTTTCACGCTATACTTAGCATGAAAGGGGTGGGCAATGGGTGTTGCGGTGGGCTTTCCGCCGCAACACCCATTGATTTTGATGCTGCCCCCTATTGAGAAATGCTTTATTTCTCCCTGTTTCTGCTGTTTCTATGTGTGCTGCATTGTGCAGCATACATAGAAACAGCAAAACACCATGAATGATTGTTTATGTGCAAGAAGGGACACCTTCCTGCACATGAACAATCATTCCCTCAAATCAGGCACCCTTGCACCAGTGCAAGGGTGCCTGCTTTGGCGCTAGGCAGCTTAATTTAGTGCCAGCGCTAGGGAAAAGGCAGGGATGTACCGTATCTTTGTAAATACGGCTCATCCCTGCGTTCTTGGAATGGCGGAGCGTGGCGTTACCATTTTGACGTTGTTCCAAATCTGGATGTATAATGGAAAAGGCCTGTTGCAAAGTCCTTTCTCTATTTTTTGCACTTCTTCCTCTCCAGTCTGGTGTCCTTACAGCACGTGTGCCAAGATCGAAATGCCAGAGACGCTGAGATTGTTATGGTCATAATGAACACACTTCCTATTGATACACTGCGGTTTGAGTTCTACATTTGAAAGCTTCTGCTTTTGCATAGCCCCAGCTTTTCCTCTGTCAAGGCCCATTGATAAATTAAATCTATCTCTTTAAGACTTAAAAATCAAGTAACCGGGGCCAACTGTATATTTCATGAACACTTTGAAAATATCCTAAGCAGATATCGATTTCTGCTGTCAATACTTAGAGTTATTGGCTTAAAAATATTGATTGGCATCAGTGCACGTGGAGGATTAATCAATCTTGATTTTCCTTGTCTCAGCAATGGCACGGCATCGACTTTGCGATGATGAAATGTGAAACAGAACTGCATATCTGAACCTAAGAGATGCCTTAAATGTGTTGAAATAGCACAAGCTAATCATTTTTCCATTTTTATTCTTAAAGATAGATTGGATAGTCCATACTATTCTAAATCATTAGCTTCTGTTTTCCATTTCTTATTCTTTTTTTAACCGTTCCAATACAAAAATGTACTGGTCTGAAGTGATCACATAATTTTCCGTGTATGTGAACTGCCCTATCTATCAACATGATGGCTTCATCCAAGCCTGATTATTCCCAGCCATTAGCAGAGATACATGAGATTGTCAGTGACATGCAGCTTTGGTATGGCTACTTCGAAGGACTTTATTACCTAAATGACCCGCAAGCAGAAGAGTATTTGTGGTATTATTTTAAAGCAGTTTTAAAACAGCAGATACGTGTGCTTACTTGGCCTTGGTGTGAAATTCCGCTCCACTCTGGGAGTTTGCAGAGTTTTTCCCACTCCGCACTCACCAACGTTAAGTTGGCAAGCGGGAGCGAGGAAATTCCTACGCCAGACCACCTCCCGGCGAGATTTCTCAACGTGGATGGTCGCAACCACTCACATGAGAAACCTTCGATTCGCGTTGAGGAAGCTGCCGTTCACGTGGAACATCTACACGAGTGGCAGAAAGAAGAAGCAGCGCCCTCTTGCGCTGTGCATGGTGCCGTTCACCTTGATTTTCCAGCACGGGACAAACACCCTGTGCTAAATATCAGCACGAACGGCGCAACATAACGCACTCCGTCACTTGCGGAACTCCATGAAGCTCCACATAGCAGAAATCCGCGAACTCTGCCCAGGCCTAGTGCTTACCCGACCGGCAGCACAGATAGAAAGAGAAAAAGGCCTCTTAAGATTGTTTTTATGGAGGAAGGCGTCGCTTGCTGCACAAAAACAATCCTGCCAACAATGCAGATACCCTTGCACAATGGTGGAAGAGTGCCTGCATTGGCGCAGGCTGCAAAATCTGCGCCGGCTGAAAGGACAGGAATGCACCGTATCTTGTAAATGCGGAGCATTTCTGCCCTTTCGAATTGCGTAGGTCAGAGCAGCAAGAAGTCTTGCAGCACTTCCCTATGCCAATTTCTTGTAAATAAGCCCCAGAGTGTGCCGAATCACCCTCCCCTCAATTAGAGCTCACACTCAAAATGCACAACACCACATGCCGCAGCGCTTTCTTCAGAGCAACAAAACAATTCTGTCATAAAAAGTGCTAAAGCACATTATCCCTCCCTAATGAACGCAAGAAAGTCCAAAGTCTTACAAGTACACTGCAGCCATACCAGACACAATTTTCTATGTGCCTTCTTCGCAGACAAAATACAAAACATCATGTCGGCAATAGCCCTCAGCGTCTACATCAACACAAAGAAAGCACCTCTTCTGAACTAGAAAGTCAACAGTTGAACTTGCAGTTGGACCCTTGGTCTTGAGCGGAGAGAGAAGAGGAGGTGTCTCTCATTTTCCCTGTTTGCTACAATCACTGAGGACAAGGATTACTAACATTTCATGCAACTAAGCGCAGCAAGCTAATTTGCTTCAATAGGTTGAGTGAAAGGGAGAGATAAGAAATGGGCCATATTTACTATGGGCACCTCTGCTGCCTCCTTCCATTGGCGCACTGTGTGCTGCCTTGCACCAATGCAGGCACCCTTGCTCCATTGTGCGAGGGTACATGCATTACAGGCAGGATTATTTTTTAGCAGAAAGGGACATCTTCTTCCACATAAACAATCCTTATGGGAATTATCCAGTGCATCACACATAGAAAAAGTAGGTAACCAGGAGAAATAAAAATATTTCTACTCTTTACGCCTGGGTCTGGGAGGTGTACCATTTTCAGTCATTTCCAGGTTCACAACTCTTTGAAAATCTGGGAATGCATCAACATCCATGGGTGGATGCGTAGGAACACCCATACTCCCCCCAAGGAATGCTTCCCTGCCACAAATTAATACAAGGCAGAGATATACGCTGCCTTGCATTACTTTGGATTTCTTAAACTACACGGACCAAATCAAGGTAGCTTTGGGTGGCTCAGTAAATTTCACTAAAGGACTTGCATTCGCCTTGTGATGACTTGCTTCACACAAAGGCAGTGCAAGCCCTTAATAAATCTGGCCCTACGTTTTCAGTGGGCTGAAGACCTTTGGGAAGAGGGTCCAAGGCTCTGACTGAAGCTTGTGTGTGTAAATTCACAGGCTCATAGCCCAATAAACAGTGAACATCTGCATTCTGTAGGACAGGAAATCTCTATTGGATCTATTTTGGCATGATTAAAAAAGGAGTATATCTTGCATATGGTAGACCTGGAAAGATGGGCCCGCACCATACATCTGCTTAACTTACCCGTTGCCTTCCACAAAATTTACCCATGGTTTTGGTGCCTCAAGGCAGGAGCGGCTCCTCCGTTTGAGAGGAGGAGCGTGGCCCCACAAACAAAAGCCCCAGACCAGAGCTGAAAAATAAAATGGTAATAAAGTTAATTTATTACCATTTGGTTTTTCAGCAATCGACCCACCCCCTAACTGAGCGTCAGGACGGAGGGTCATTGTTGCTGAGTGGCAGCAGGGAGCTTTGCCCTCTTGAGTATAAAATATGCATGTCTCTTTGGCTGGCCATCTTGCGACGGTCAGCTAGGCATGCACATTTTAAACCTCTCTAACCCAGCTGTCTTAAGACAGCTAGGTTAGAGAAATCAAAGGCCTCCAGTGCTCTTATGAGCACTGATAGAGGCTGCTCCCACCAATCCTAGGGCTGCTCTCATGCTGCATGAGAGCAGCACCAGGATTGGCTTGGGAGTCGGGAGCCTGCCTGCCTCGAGAAGAGAAGGATTGAGGAGGACGTCGCGCTTGTAAGTAAGTGCCTTTTATTTTATTTTTATGTACCTCCCCCAACTCACCACCCTTGGGACAAGCCAGCTGCCACTGCGTCAAGGCTTAGAGCACAACATCAGTGGAACATTCTTAGCGCCAGATGTCCCTTATACACCATCCATATTGCTTCAGTCTCCCTAGGGCAGGCAGGTCTGATTGTCACAGGGCAGTGGCCCTCGAGAAGTGGCCCCCCTCATGTTAATGGGTCAAAGACTACACTGCTGGGACGCGTGGTGATTGCTTCGTCACCAGATAAAACACAGGTGATTCCACTGAGGAGCATAAAATGAGTAACACTGTTGATTTACAATGAGCACTGGGGGGCTTATTTACAAGGCCCTTGCGCCACTTTTGCGTCATTTTTAACATGGGAAAAGTGATGCAAAAGTGGCGCAAGGGGCTTGTAAATCTGCCCCTGGCTGTCTAGCGCCGAAAATACTCTTAAAGTGCATGTGCTTTTTTAAAAGTCACAGACACGTGCCTTGGGTTAAGTTGAGTAGATGAGGTTAAAAAACAGATTGTTGCTATTGTTAAAGTGACATAGGGTCTTATGCCAGGGTCTGGCTTTATAACTAAATCCTTTCAACCAGATATGTTACCAATCAACTTTGCCATAACACCATTACTACAGCATTCCTCATTTTTGCCAATTTCTTTGGAGGGTGTGTTTGCACAAACAATTTATGTTACAACTAATTGACATATTGGCAGACTATCATCTGTCCGATGTCTCTTCCAATCAGGAATAGAATTACGCCTCTCCTTTGTTAACCCTTTCGGAACAGAGTGCAGCTCGCCCTACTCTAAAGAAGGCCCAAAGAAGGGCCTGCAGTGTTACATGCGGTCCGAACATTTACATATTACCTGGACACGGCAGCCCTTCTTGCTGGTAAAATTCTAGGGGCTTATTTACAAGAAACTGACGCACCAGTATAGATGCGTCAGTTTCCTCCACCAGCCTGCGAAACCCTTGCGCCATCATGGATGCGCCTTATTTACAATATGGCGCACCATGCCACAAGGATTCACAGATGCGTCTGAAATTCTGCCACATCTGTTGGTGCAAAAATCACGCATTGCTGGAATCGTGTTGCAAGCACGACGCAACTCCAGCAATGATTGGGGAGGCCTATTCTTAATACACTGCTTCACTCCTTACGCCTGCTCCAAGCAGGCATAGGGTTTTGACGCAGTGGCGTCCTAGAAGTGGCACAGTGAAATCTTGTAGATTTCATTGTGTCACTTCTACGAGGCTTTCCCGCATGGGAACGCCCACCCTGCATACATTATACCTGACGCAGGTATAATGTGATGCAGTGCTTTACAAGGTGACTCATCTCCCTAGATGCGTCACGTTGCAAATGGGCAGCAATGTGCTGCATTGCTTAGGCCGCCGCTGTGTCGCAAAAAGTGACGCAACGGCAGCACAAAGTGTTGCAAGTGGCTTGTAAATCTGCCCCCTAGTGTGCATCTTTGAGATTTTTTTATAGCCTAACGTTCTGCCTTATGGCTGCTTAAGATAAGGCATTATGAGGATGCAGAATCGCCACACCAAAGTGAGATTCGGACAGTTCTGTTAAACTAAATGAGCATATTCCATGAAAGTACAGGGGGGTAGCTTTCATTGGTGCAGCAGGTGCATTGGCACCAGGGCCAGATGCCTGAGGGGCCCCCTGAACCCTGATATTGGTGTACTTCACTGATCAAACAGCAGCTGGGGGGACTTTCCCTCCGTGCACGAGGGCCCATGATACACCGGCTACGTCACCGCACTGGTGAGTGACACCGAACGTCTCCGAAAAACAATAAACAGCCATCTTTTACAAAATATAAGCAAGCTGCATGCATCTAGGCAGATCCTCAAATGACGACAGGCCTTGGAAACGATGCTGGGAAATGTTTTCCCTCTGTCAAGGCCCCTTTAAACTACTTTGTATTGTGGTCTGTGGATTCTGGTACATAAACCATATTCCACAAATGATTTGTGAAGCTAAAGCTAGATCAGCACTTCGTCATTCGGAGATGATAGATCTAATTTTAAAGGGCATTGTGGTATGTTCAATCAACTACACATGTTAATATGGTGAAGAGCTTGAAGGACGCACGAGGCAGTGAAATATTCCACCAGGAATTGTGCAAGTGCCAATTTAAGGTCTGCAAGGAAGCTAGGATAGTGCATGACATTGACAGCATGAATGACAAATTCACCTCAGCTCAAACTGGAGACCCTGGAATTCTGCTTGGGACCACAAAGGGTTCACCTCAGACTTTGGACCCTGTAATTCTGCTTAGGATCACAAATGGCAGACCACCTTCTGTTGGCACCCACAGCTGTAATCAGCGAAGGAAATACACAATTTTAGGTTGTCGTTCGCTATTCAGGGATCTGCTCGTAGACGTTTTTGTGGTGTAGCAATCACTGCCGGCTGGTGGGCTGATGGCAAGGCAGCGGGGGCGCCGGCAGGCTAGACCACAATCTACTTCTGTTCCTATAATTCCTACGACATCATCGAATGTTCTAGAACACTAAATTGTAAAACCGCAAATTAGTATACTTTAAATATGATTTTTCGCTTTAGTTGTGCTCACTGTGCTAGTGGTTGTAGGTAATATATTAGACACTAGTCCTAACTAATATTCCAAAGTTGTTTTTGAGTCCCACATGGCGATGATGCTATAATTCCTTTCTTAAACGATTGTCTGTGGTGTCTCTACTGAAATCGGGGGCCTTATATACAACAAAATGACGCACTGTGCCACTTCAAGCCATTTTGCTGCGCTGAGCTGCGTCATTTTAAAAACAAAGGGATGCGTCATATTTACAACACTATGACGCATTCTTGTCCTTTTCCCCTGCGCCGGCGCACAATTGGATGTCATGCGCCAACACAGGCACCCTTGCACCATGGTTCAGTGGTGCCTGAACCGCAGGGATGATTGTTTTTGTGCAGGAAGGGACCCCTTCCTGCACAAAAACTATCACAAGAGGCTTTTTTCCTCTTTCTATGTGTGCTGCAGAATGCAGCATGCATAGAAACTGGGAAAAAGAAGAAGAAATAAAAGTATTTCTCCTCGTTGCGCCTCCTTACACCTTCCCTGGGAGGCGTAGGATTCTGACGCATTCCCAGGTTTACGCAATGTTGTAAATATGGGAATCTGGCAGAATCCATGGGTGTTGCGTGGGAACACCCACAGCAACACCCATGGCATGCCCCTTTCATGCAAAGTGATGCATGAAAAGGAGCCATATTTACAAGGCCATGCAAAGCCATGCAGGGTGGCTTTGCGTGGCCTTGAAAATATGGGGCAGCACACTGCGCCGCAGGCACGTCAAACAAAGTGACACACTGGCGGCGCAAGAGGCTTGTAATTAAGCCCCCAGATTTAGAACTGTCACTCTACCACATCTTTGATTTACGAAAGCAGAATCAAGTGACATTGAATTACTGTATAAAAGGCTCTGATTCCACGGTCCTGGGGCCACAGCAAAATCTCATGCGATTGTTTCCGTTACCGCCAGATAAAATCGCCCCAGTACCTTGTAATTACAACCCTGTTGAATGTGGAATTACTACATGGGGCATATTTCTCCTGTTTTTGCCATTCCATGTGGTTTTATCTCATATATTTACCATCTGTTCTGAGCAGGGCCTCTCTGTGGGACGGAGATGGGGCGAGGGTAGGGTGGAGTAGGTGAGGGAAGGAGAAGCTTTTTTTAAACAAGCATTGGCATAGCCAATAGGTCTCGCCTTTGGGACCTTATAAGTGTTTAGCCATGCAGCACATTATTCTGTGTGCTGTGCCACCAGTGATTAACCCCTTGACCGCGATCGGAATTCCGCTCGTGTGCTGGACATTCCGATCGCGGGTGTGGTCGTGACGAGCTCAGCTCGTCATGCGCACAGCGCTACCGCGCAGCATGACGAGCTGAGCTCGTCACGCGCATCGAAGGGGTTAAATAGTTATACAATGCTGTCATGAACCAGTGTGGAATGAAACAAAGATAGCTTGAGCAACTGGATGGCCAGGAATGCCAAATAATGAGCTAACAGTAGCTAGATGGTAATAGAATGCAGGGGAGAAATAGAGATACCCCAGGCAGTGAAGGTAAACAGGAGAGGCTGAGACAGGGACAATAGATGCTTTTTAGAACTCCGAGAGGGATGGGTACAGAGAGACAAGGTGGAGCTGCAGAGAGGACAAAAGCAGGGCATGCCTTTGGTGGGGAAGTCTGACTGACTACTTGTATTATTAAAACCTGGTCACAAAGTATGTGACTTAGACTTTGTTTAGAATGCAGGAAAGTAGTGTGAAAGGCTGAATTTGAATGCGTTTCCCACGCTGGCAGCAGAATTAGTGCACCAGGACTTGATCGAGGTGCCTGTATTTGTGTTTGCACTGTTTGTACAGTTGCCAGACAGGTTTGTATTTCGCATTAAGCAGCCACGGCTGTTGAGCCAGTATAGCAGTTGTAAAATACATTACGTTTTTATTTGTTTTAAACAAAGGTATTGCCACCATGGGAAATAAAACTAGTAGCACATGAGTCTTCTACAACCTCAAGCAGGAAGGCCCAGTGACTTGGTGGGCCAAGATGGCGAAATCCTTTCAGGGTGTATCTTTTTGAACCATTCTGTGTGATGAAACGTGTAAACTGGTCTATTGGTGCCATGGGTTACATTTAGATTTATAACACCAACTAAAACAAATGGGAAATGTGAGCTGGAGCTGTAGTAGGCAAATCAACAACCCATGCATGATTTTTTTCACTGAGTTATTGCGTTTGTAGTTTATTTTTTCCATGAAAAATGCTGGAGTGTAAATCACGGATGTAAAAGGACAGCTGTATTGGACACGCTGCTCAAAACCATACATGCTGATGAACTCTTAATTAACCCATCTCTGCCCATTGCGGATTGCAGTGCAGTGTTGGCATTTATATGGTGCTGCACAAATCTGGTTGGGGACTAATAGAGCACAGGATATAACAACAGGGCAGACATACTCACTTGGAGGTGGCAGCAGGAGGCCACGCTGGAGGTGGCAGTCCTCTCACACAGGCACACACTGTCTGTGTCTCACATGCCTCTTTAATGTTGGCGGATGGAAAAGGGCGCTATCTTCCATTTGGCATCAGAAATGGTGGGTGAGGGGTGCTAGGCTCACTCCCAAAACATGAACAGAAAAAGGGCCGGCTTTTGTAAAAGTGGAGGAACTTCATAATAGTAACAGGGCACTTACCGTCAGGGACGAGAGAGAGAGATGCCGAAACGAGTGGAGATATGGTTGAGAAGCGAACAAGGTCTGTCAGCAACATTGAAAAGGGACAGACCAGCAACTCAGTCACGCACGAGGGTGAAGGTGGTCCTTAAGTGTAACGATCATTTTGACTTAAAATGATATAAGCTGTTTGTCTTCAGCTTACGGGGAGAGCTTATTGCTGGATGAGGGGTCCAGAAAACTGTGAAGGTTATGGACTGGGGTTCTCGTTTACCAAGGGTCAGTTATGCTGGTTAGTGTGTGGCTACCTAGGTACTAAGAATTCTTTCCCCCTGCTCCCCAACACCAGCCCAGTACCCTCCCAAGTTCCAGCTTTACCTTTCCAGCGGTGACGAAGATCCCACAGAAACTGAGCCGGGAGAGCAAGTGAGCTCTGCCAGGAGGTTCACATCGAGAGGCACAGGGGTGGGGCAGCTGCAGTGCACCTCCACTGACTGCGGGGGTTGTCACAGAGCGGCTCGCAGAGAAAAGCGGTGGAAGGCAGGGGCCGAGCTCGTGGGAGGAGGGAGAAACGTATGCGTGCTTGAATGACACAAGTAAGCGAGGCGGGACTCCTCAAGAAAAACAAAAGTGAATAGTGATGCAAGGTTATTTTAAATGTTTCAAACTTCACATCTTGACTTAATGTGGTCCCGGATTGCAGTTGGAAGTTAAAACACAGTAATCAGCATAGAGAAAGGAAGTTTTTAAGCACTAAGTAAGGAAGACGTGCCGCGCAGCCTTTTTATTCCCTCACAAACAATACATTTCACACATCTCCAGGTACCGCTCACCACTGCCTTTTCGAAAGGGGAAATAAGCCATGGCGCCATGGTCTCCGAAGCGGCAAGCAGGAGGTGTTGAGGGAAGCACAAAGAAATTAAGGGAACTGGGTCTGGAGGTGCCGTGCACCCAAGAGTTGCGAGGAGACAATGGAAAGGAACAAGACATCACAAACAAAACAAGCACGGGCGCTAAAGTGAAAGCGACCGCGCTGTGTTTAATTAGTAACCTGATCCACGACGAGGGAGGAATGCAGCTGCCAGCCTGCGCGCCAGTGCTCGCTCCCGAGAGCAAAACGCTGTGCGAGTGAACCTTTGGAGGAGAGGTGGGACATGCACCCGCCTTTGGCCATTTGCGTGCTTTCATTATTGAAAGACACACGCAAAGGCCAATCCAATGTGTGGGAGGAGTCCGACCCACACAGAGAAGTTTGGAGTGCTCACAAGAAGCCTCCCATAGAGCAGCGCATGCGCGCTGCGCTAGGCTCGACATAAAAACAAAAAAGCACATAAGGCTTGGATGACATGGCATGGCTACAGCGAGACTCCCGATCCGCCCCTTCCTTGTTGCCCCTTCCACTACCCTTAGTGCTCGGGCACTGAGAGCAAGTCTGGCATTGGACGATGAGATTCCGTGACCCACTTCGGACTATTGGGTGCGTGGACTTTGATTTTGAGGGTCCCTTGATTTTTGTTCTTCCATTGTCGGTTTGCCTGACTTTGTCTGTTTTTTTCCTGCTCCCTGTCTCAGTCCCCCTCCCCCACCCACCCTCTATGTTCCAAGTGACTCGTATCTGTTTTATTTTATGCTATGGTAGCTTATGTAACTCTGTACACCTGTTCTCATGTAAAGAGCTCTGATTCCTCCGGGTCTAGCCAGCGCTATATAAAACTCTACAAATAAAAAACAAATAAATAAAAAATGCTGCTGCAGGCAAAGCCTCCTGCTACTTTTTTATAGTCTGAATTACCAGCCAGGAAAATTGGGTCATGAGGGAAGTTATAGTTAAGTTCAGATTTTACACTCACAAAACCATAGACATTCAGCAGTTATAGTTATCTCAAGTATAACTATAACTCGTGCCCGGAGGTAACTAACCAGCTGATAATAATTTGTTTCAACAGGGCTACTAATCGTGGCTTTATTTACTCTATCATTTGCTTGTGCCTCAAATGTAGTGTTTTGGTGAGTTGTAGAAGGGCATATCGAATCCAAAATGTCTACCAGACACAATATTGTGACCACGATATCAAGGGAATAAAATGTCGAACAGGTAACTGCACAGCAGTAGGCAAGGATTTACTATTCCTAACACTAAATCTACGTACCTTGAAGACATATACATCACCAAGGTATGCATATGTGAAGTTAGGTATAGAAAATATATACAATCGTACCTTTCGATATTTTGTCCCTCGATATTGTGGGTATAATATTGTGACCTGTAGATATTTCAAATTTGATATTCTCAGCCTGCAATGTTTTGGAAAATGTGGTAGCTGTAAACGCCATTTTAGCACATACGTCTTTGGCACGTTGCTAAAGAGCTGACTTTCGTTTTTGTGTCAGCAGCAACCTTTTACCCATAGTGCAGTTTTGTGAGAGCTTTGCTTAACAAAAGGATGCAATGCAAATTACATCTAAGTACACTCTGTGGCCTTAAGACTTTCCACGACAAGCTCCCTAAAGCGGCAGGACAGCCTGCACAGTGGAGAGCACGGGGAGAGCAGAGAGATGGATGCGTCTCATACATCCTCACCACCTCGTGGGAATAGGCTGCTGGAGATTGTCTCATCAGCTGGAGGTGAGATAGGCTTGAAGCGGTAATAGGAAGGGCATCTCAATTCTAGGAAAGTCTACAAGCTGTCTGCACAATCACTTACAGGATACATGTCTGTGAATGGATGGAGAGTGTTTGGAAATGTGTGTGTGTGTGTCTGCGTGCGTGTGTGTTTGTGTGTGTGTGTGTGTGGTGTGTGTGTGGGTTTGTGTGTGTGTGTAGCTATATCTACACAGGTATGTTATGACTGTGAGTGTTTATGCAACCATCAACACAAGAGTGTGTAAATGTGAGTATGTGCATGTGTCGGTGTGTTTGTGCAGGGCGGACTGACCTATATGGCAATAAGGAAGTGCCCAGCGCTCTTGTCTGATAGGTCAGTGTGTGGGCCATTTTTTTGGCTGTTTGTAGGCCTGTTTATGGTCTGCTGGGCCGGTGTTGGCTGTTTATTTCCCCTGATATTAAAACAAATATTGCCTGCTGCAATCTCAGCTCCATGCAGTCTTCCATATAGATTGCTAAAATATTCTGGTTTTGATCTTCCTCTTTAAGTTGATAAAGGAAGTAATAATGCAAAATACTTCAAAGAAATAATGTGTACATTCTAATCTGCAACTACGAATTTGCAACATCCAATGCATCTGATATTATGGTCACTGGAGCTTCCAGCCTGAGACCCATTTTTATTATTATTGCATTCTAGCATGTGGTGCTATAGTGCCACTCCAGCGAAATGTATCTTAGTAGTACAAGACAGACTTCCAAGGCAACCATCGAAAGTGCCCTATTGTACTACTGCCAAAAAGGTGCTTTCTGCCACAGAGGCTAATGTTTTTAAGATTGGCAAACTGATATTTTTGCATTCAGATTTAGGTTGACTTTTTGTGATAAACTGGTTAAATCTGTTATTGAAATAGGTGTTCTGAAGGGGCGTGGCAAGCCAAGGCAAGTTGGCGGACACAACTTAAGATCACTCCAGCTGTATGACCCACGACCCGGTATAGAACTCTGCCATCCTTGCCGATACACCCTCGGCCAAGGAGGATCAGTCAGAGAGAGACGAGAGGTGCCTGCCAAGCAGTTTATCAGGTGACTATGATATCCAGAGGTGGAGCAGGTGCCTGCACTGACTCGTGGCCACGCAGCCTGTGAGTTGCTGCTGACTGGGTTGGAGGAGGCCCGGCAGGACTGTGGCTATTGCGGCGGCCGCTGAATTACATCTCGCCCCCACTCAGGACATTGAGTGACAGCGGGTGGAGAAATTTCCAATTGGGGGCACAACCCAGCCACGAGGCATTCCCAGTGCGCCATGCGGAGCTGAAGGGATTGTGGTGGCGTCCTGTACACTTTGTCCCTTCGGCCCCCTCCGACACTGTGGCACTGGGTCGGAAAGCCCTTTCCACGAGGGCTGGCTTTGGGAGTGGAGGTCCAGGAGGGCTTTGATGCTGCAGTGATGGCCTCGCTGCCCTGGAGGTGCATCTGACGCTCACCTGCTGGGGGCCGAGACCCAGCCACGCACAGTATTGACTGCGCCCCCCCTCATCTGAGTGGCATTGGCATGTGGGATCTTTCTTCCCCCCCAAATCACCTGCCGGTAGAAGACTCGGATCGGCTGCCCGCGTTGGCCATGCTGGTAGGGTGGGTGCCCTTGGTGAACGCCTTACAGCCCAGAACAACCAGACAGGGCCCTCCCTGGGGACTCTAACACAGTTGGACTGCTCATGCCCCCCTCATTCAGATGTGGCGAGGCTGGAGGAGTGAGGTGAGTCCTGGTGTGTTCTAGCAGGCTGGACACATCTGGAGAGCCTTGGGGTGGTGCTGAGTCTGGTTGCTCAGCTGTTGGACATGCTGTATGACTCCTGCCGGGCCCTGAGGTTGGGGCTGGCAGCGGCTGTTGATACCCCTCATTGGCACTGGAACTGCCACTTAGGAGGTCTGAAGACGGGACCACAGACCCCCCTCCTATTGACAGTGCTTTCCTTGCTTGTCTGGCCCTACCCAGAGATTGCTGATAGTGATCCTGTCGGAGGCCTGGACTGGCCATGCCGCCCTGACTTTCTACCCCTGTAGTGGGGAGCAGGCGAATGGCGGGTCTATGAGAAGCAGTTGATGGTGCTCCTCTGTGTGTCCGCCTCCACATTTTACTGGCCCTGTACCTCTGTGGACTTGGTGTGGCCATTACGTGGGCGACGGCGTAAGCAGCTAGAGTGCAAGGAGCCTGGGACCATCGATTGAGCTGACCTGATGACATCACAGGGGGAGTCACTGGCGGCATTGGCGGATGCCAAGCTGAACTAAATCCTTGCCACCATTGTGGAGACAAGACAAGACCTGTGAGGCAGAGTAGATGAGATAGCGGGATGATCAGAGGAAGCTTGCTACCTGAATCACACAGACAGAAGCTCGCTAGAAACATTACGACCCACAGTGACCGATCTGGAGGTACAGGTCAAGAGCCTCACAGCCAAGGTGCCTGAGCTTGGGAACAGGGCAGTAGACCCCGAAGGGCAGTCACACTGAAATAATCTCCGAATCTTTGGCTTTCCTGAGGGTGCTGAGAGCTCAGACCCGGTGGCTTTCTTCAAAGAATGGCTGGCGTGTGTGGTGGCACCTGTAGAATTGTCACCACATTACCTTGTGGAGCGAGCTCATTGGGTGTTTGCGAGGACACCATCACCGGGAGCGTCCCTAGGCCAATTGTGGCCAGACTGATAAATGGCAGAGATAAGGAGATCATCGTACACACAGTCCGCACCACTGGGCTAATTGTGGACGAGAATGCACCTTTCTATTTCCAGACTAAACCCTAGCAATACAACGCCGTCGAGCCTAGTTTCTGGGAGTAAACAAGTGCCTGTGATTGGGAGGCCTAACCTACTCACTGCTGTTCCCGTCAAAATTGAAGGTTATGGTAAACAGATTCAGCTATTTCTTCACCAAACTTGTGGATGCCTCAGACTGTGTGAGGCCGCGGCAGTATGATATTCTCAACGTCAAGCACTCCGACCACACAGATGCCGTCGAACACAGCTTGATGAAGTCATAGACACCGAGGATGCGGAAACAGAGGAACAGGAGTCAGCGGCACCCTCAACCCGGCCCAGGCCATGAGGAGCAAATGCTGGCATTGCGGCTGGCTACCAATTAATGGGTGGAAAGACAATCCTCGTCAGCACAAGCACTTGATGATATGTTCTCCGAGGTGGTGCTCCAGTCACATGGCGAAAAGTGTAACATTGGTGACCCTACCAGAGGTCACTCTGCATCCCTATATAGTTTGAGATCACTGCAGGTATGGAGAGGGGTGCCACATGTGAGGGTCATCCACCGGATTGGTGAGGCGAGAATTCAGATGCCTGTATGCATCCCTGATGTTGGAAGACGTACTTGGCTGTTCGTCCCTCCTCTTGTTCGGCTGATACCTGGGCAGACTTGGCACAACACTGGGTCTGGTGATGCTCTACCAGATGATTTTTGGTCCTGATTACCTGATTATGAGGAAACAGGTCAGAGGCCCCCTCTCATCCCCCCCTTTTTCTTTCTTACCTGTTTTCAAAATTATGGTCTGATGCTTTAGATTTTGAGTTTGTTGGCAAAGGTAGACTGGCCACCCTCCAATGCTTTCCTTGAGGGAAGTACTGTGTACCGATATATGACCCAGTGATCCCCACCAATGGGACAATTTGTTACTTGTTTGGGTAGTTAGAGGTTGCTCAGCCGCCCTGGGATGAGAGTTTGGAGTTCTGTTTTTTCTATTTATACAACAATGCTATTTGACTACAGCTGGCCCCACCTGCTGCCTAGCCCCTGTGTTGGCGCCTGGAGGAGTGTGGTTTTGTGGCTTTGGCCCCCTCCCCCTGATAGCGAGTACATCATGGCTAGGTTGTGCTTCATAGAATGGAACTTCCAGGGCATGGGGACAGCGCGTAAAAGACACACAGTTCATTAGAAGATTAGAGGGCCAGACTGCGTTTCTTCAGGAAACACACATATCTAAAGGGAAAGACACACACTTGCAGACACGTTGGTGTACATATTCTGTCTTTGCCAGAGGGGCCTTTATATGGGTGAGACCCTCTGTGCCCTTTCAGTGTGGGGCCACCAAGATGGATCTCGAGAGGCATTATGTCCTAGAAGAGGGTCACCTGGATCCCCGACCCCTCCTGCTGGGGTACATATATACCCCCAATGTGGCGCAGCAGTCCTTCCTGGTTGACCTGTCTGTCCTCCGGATGTGATGGGCACATGTCCCTTGGATTATCGACGGGGACTTTAATTGCATCTTTCTTACACATGGACTGCTCACATACTCCTCTGCCGACCTCCCCCATGGTGGCCACTGCTGCTTGCCTGTCTCAGTGGCTCGCGCAGTGGTCCCTGTTGGATAGTTGGCATGTTTTACTCCCGAATGCCAAGGAATACTCTTATTATTCGCCACCACATGATCTACATGTCCGCTTGGATCACATCCTCTGCCATCATGCCACACAACTGCAAGCTGTGAGTGCCGAAAATCTGGGTAAGACACTGTCAGATCACAACCCACTCCAGCTGCCCTTAATGTGGGGGGGTGTCGCATCCACCAGTCCCTACTTGGTGCCTGAAGCCTACCATGTTAGAGGACCAGGTGTTTAGGGATTCAATGAGCACCGCACTCTCTATCTGACAAAAAGCTGGGCACTGCCACCTCACGACCTCACAGGAGCAACATGCGCAGTTGCTTGAACAGCTGCGATGTTTGGACTTTAGAACGTATCAGGCCAAGATGCACGCCAGGGGCGACAAATTGGGCCGTTTACTGGCATGGCTGCTGAAAAGCGCTGTGCAAACAGCACCATCACCATAATCTGAGTGACCCCGACCCGACTAGTCACCACCCAGGAGGACACCCACAAGGCATTCGCCTTCCACAACTGTGCACCCACTCCACTGGGACCCGGGCACCATCAGGTACTTAGCGATTGACATGACAGGAGAGGGACATAGGTCACAACTTCACACAGAAGGAGTGGGATAGGGCTCTTCTTCACCCATGTAAAGTTTCACATAACGCTAAATTTCAGAATATCCAGCACAACATAATACACAGACCTTATCTCCCCCATCAAGGCTTCACAGAATATTTGGGTCCTCCTCAAGCTGCTCGCAGTGTCAAGCTCCAGATGTTGACATGGCACACATGTTTTGGCTTTTTCCTGTGTCTGCGGACTTGTGACGCAAGTTAACAAACACATTAGCCGACATAACGGGGAGAGCTAACCTCTACACCATGGCGAGCGGTCTCTCAGGACTGTTTAGGCGTAGAAAAGTGGGGAGTGCTGCATATCGCTTCTTGGATTTAGTGATGTTAATGGTGCGCAGGTTGATCACCCTGAACTGGAAGGCTGCTGCACTGCCTGGCCTAAGACACTGGCGTGCGGTGACACTCAAGTGGGGCAGGGCCAAGATGGTGGCTCTGGGACGGGAGGAGGCTTGAGGATTGCGTGAGATACCAATTGCAGCGGATTGGACAAGCTTGTTGGATGAGTTACAGATGCCCCCTGAGGGGGTCCCCAGAGTGTGAGTGAGGCATCAGGCTGGCTAATTATAGAGTAATGGCTTCTAGGATATCGCCTTTCTACCCCCCTTCATGTGATTGTTTGACCGACGACGGCCCTATGAAGGGGTGGCGGGAAGTGAGATCATGCTCCTCATGTGTTAAAACCCCTAAGAGATGGGGTGGGTGCGTGAGGCTGGTGGACATGGAAATGTGAGGGACTGTTTCCTTGTTAGAGGGCCCTTTTGAGTACAGCTGTAGTTGTCATGGCTTACTGTTTCTATGTTCAGTTCATTTGATTATTCCTTAAATTAACCTATGACTCCTGATAATCCTGGTGTCACATGAGATATGATTTACATTTATCGTGGGATCATGCTAAACTGATATGTACAAAATGTACGCATAAATTGCACTGTGATGTAACAAAATTCTATAAAGATGGTTAAAAAAAGAAATAGGTGTTGAAATGGTAACTTTCCCAGAGACTAGAAGAGAAGCAATTCCCACATTGGGTGCAACATTCTTAAAAATGTTAGAACATCTAGGGCAAGGAAGTATCCAGAGAAGTAAAATACTCTCTACTTGAACCCTACCTCTAACTGCACTGAATAGGCAAACCAAGTATACCCAACCCTCTGTAGAGAAGTAATCTTCAGCCTTTTAGTCTCCTTCCACTCATCTAACCATCCATCTTTTCACCCTTCTATCTGTTCATCCATTCATCTGTCCATTTCTATCATCCATAAAAACATCTATCAATACATACAACCTTATATATATATGCTTTGTCGAAATGCGGATGCAGGCGTGCTGCCCAAATGTCAGGGGTGCCTCCTCTTTCAGCGTTTCGCCAACATGCTACAGTATAACTCCGTTTGTCTCCGTATCTTAACACGAAAGGGGCACTCCAGTTAAAGTTTTTACAGGTGACACATTTTTGTACAAGGCAAATCTCTATGAAGATATATATATACTGTGCTTTCACCCATCAAAATATCAATATATTCATAAATCCACTGTTTCACTCATCCACCCTTTTATTCTTCCCCAATGGTCAATTTTTGAGCCGTCACCATTTACCCTTTCACCTATCAATCCTGTCACTTGTCCACCCATCCTTTCACGCTTCCACCTATTTCCCCTCCCATCCATTCTTTCATGGTTCCATCCTACTTTTCACATTTTCTTCCTTAATTCTTTTCAAGTTTCATTTCCACTCCTTTCTTTTCTCTTTCTAACAATCCTCCTTAGTCTGTCATCCTTATTTTTTCTTTCTTATCTTTCTCTCTTGTACTCTCTTTTTCTATTCGTCCCCCTCACCTTGTTTCCCTTATTGTCATACTTTCATCATTTTCTCTGCTCCCTTTGCTGTGTACATCAGGATCCTCCCATTCCCCTCAGTTATGGTTACCTACCAGTAATATTTATGAGCACTTTGCCAGCGAGCTTGCACACAAAAAAGTTCACAAACTACCAATAAAAGTTTTAATGGGACTCAGTTCTCCAGCACATCGGGCCCAGTGGCATCCTCCACTTAAATTGCATATGCCCCTGATCTAGGGCTAATGTACAATCTCTGTTTACAAACTAGTGATGTGTATGTAGATTGCACACTGATTAGGGATTCAATTTGCAATGCAACTTATGTACTAATAGGTTGCATTCTGAATTGCCCATTTGCAACAACGACATGACTAATGAATTATTAATTTGGATGCTCACAATTTGAGGCCTCCAGTGAATAACGGAAAATGCAGGAATGGAGGTCTTACAAGACAGCAGACATCTCACTCTGGATTTGCATTCCCAGACTGAAAACATATTTTATCAGCAGCAGCCCTAACCCATTGAATCTATCTGTGCTACTTTTAAAAAATGTTTCTCATTTGGGAATGCATGCGGGGGAGCAGGCAGTGGTCCAGTGGCCTCTTCCACCTGAGGAAGCCTGATAGGATTCCCAAATCTCCACCTTTGCAAATCGTCATCCTCATTTTTATTTCGGTCATAAAAACCATAAAAGTACATAAGTACAGCCAGAAAGATATATAATTAAAACTATATAAAATCCCTGTTAAAACACAAAGGCCCTGATTTTGATGTTGGTCGGAAAGCCTCCAACCACTTCCGACCGCCATATTACGAATACGGCGGTCGGAACTAAAACCGGCCGGTCATTCCAGCTGGCTTCTGTTGGGCTCAAGGAGCCCTTCGGCCAGTGGGAACAGGCACGTAATCCCTTAACTGGGGAGAGGATGCAGCCTTCCGGCTAGAGCGGTCGTCCTCGAAGCTGGGGAACCGGGTTCGAGTCTCGGCAACGTCGCTCAACATCCTGTGATTCTGGGCAAATCACTTAATCTCCCCGTGCCTAGCAAAAATGAATGTGTCCTCATGTAACGCAACTGGTGCTCATGTAAAGCGCTCTGATAACCGATTTCTCAGGTCTAGTTCGTGCTATATAAAACTCTAAAAAAAAAAAAGATGCCGTTTCCGCTGTCGGGATTAAGATGTCGGTTTCCCACAGGCTTTTCATGTCTGGTTTTCCAACATGAAAAGCCTGTCAGAAAGCGACTTTGGGGGCCACTAGCAGGGCCCACTTGCCTCAGTGGCCTCCGGTTTGGAGCCTCGGGGGCACAATAGGTGCCCCCCTGTTAATCCTTGCACTGCGTGGTAGACACCGTGAGGGGCCTTTCAGGCACTGCTGGAATTCACAAAAACTCCCATTTCTCTATGAGAGCTTGTGCTGCTGCCCATTTCTGACCACAGCACAAGCTCCAATAGAGAAATGGGAGCTTGCGACCACACCATGTGTGGTTGCATTGTAATTGCGGAGTCGGGACCGCCGACCTATGATCGGTCGGTTCCGCATCTGAGGCGATGTTGGTTGGAGGCAACTCCGACCAACATCGTAATCAGGCCCAAAGTATAGTATAAGATTCAATAAAACATCTCAGCAGGATACAATGCCTTGCATGTCATGCATTAGGCTAGTGCAGATTCAACTGAATCTAACACAGAAAATGCAATCAGTAACCACTCCTACTCGTGGTTCGGTAACTGATCAATGGTTTGCAACAGCAATCACAGTCAGAAACCATTGACAAATATATTTCTGACTCGTAATGTGAGAGGGGTGCCCCTTTAATGTGCTCTCCTATTTGTCATTCAGAAAGGATGAAAATGTTCTTACAAAATTTGGAAAGACGATTCTGACTTGTAAAAGTGCTATTGCGCAATTTGCAAATCACAGGGTTTGTAACTGCAAAAGGGCTTTGTACATTTGCTCTAGTTCTTTATCATTCTTTTTATAAATAGTAGAAATTATTTTAATGATGCTTTTAACACAGCATGCCATAAAATATTATTTGTTTACAGAATTTGTCTTACAGATTTGTCTAACAGAATTGCTTCAGTAGTAACAAACTTGTTAAAGCTGTTGACAGATTTTGGATTTTTGTTAGGATTAAAAGAAATGCCAAAAGTGTAATTTATTTCTTGGCAGAGTTTTAGTAACATTGAAAAACAAATGCTTGTTTTCCAAGCAAATTCACTTAGGCACAGATGAGCTTTTCAGAACTGAAATTATGAAACTCAAAAGACAGAGTGAGTCAGACAGTAATACAGACCGTGAGTATGTAAGTCACTCCATGCCTCTTTTCAAGCTTTCTGTGAGGAGTTAATCTTCATTTCTGCCTCTCATCCCTCATGATATCCAACCAAACTATTTTTTAATCCAACTAAACTATTTTTTATGTATAACAACCTGTACTTAATGTGTTAAAAAATGAACAAATAAGTGCAGGGATCCAATGTTTTCAGCGTTGCCAAATGCCGGGGTTGGTGAATACTGAAGTTGTATAGTTTTGATTCCACCTTATGCCTCTTTCTTCCACCACCCTACTTTTCTGGTCTCTTTATGTCACTTTTGTGGTGTTTTTTCCATCCCTGCTTTTTTCCTTTGTCACTGTGTTGAATCAATTTTCTTCCTTCTGTCACCCTTTTCCGAGTTTTTTCTCTCTTTCTTTGGTCAAAGTCTGATGATGGAAAATAGGTGCTAGTCCACAAAAATGAGTGCCAGTGCCTACTACCTGCAGCCACAAATACAGATGAAGCACTGATAACCTCAGATCAACTTAGATGAAATCTTCTGTTTGTTGAATGGAAGAATCTACATCAAAATGCCAAAGAAAAAAGTAATGTCTGATGAATTTGTAGCGACAGTTTGGAAGTACAGAGACAGAGCTTATAGAGATGGTATTACTCAGAGCAGGGAAATGCATATTTTGTTTTGTGGTTCACTATTTCTATGTCGAGAGCTTCAGATGAGATGCTCTTGTATGCCAGCTGGATTGCAAAGGAAACACTCAAATCAACTTTGCAGGAAATCCCAGAAAGGAATCTGTCTGCACCTCAACTAGACAACTTGTAATAGTCAAGATGGGTTTTTATGTCTATGTTATATTGGCACTATCTGAAGAGAATTCAATTTTACTAACATGTCAGTCCCCAAACCCATCTCAACTTGTTAATATTGTAAACGGATCAGCTGAAACTATTGATTCCTGATAAAACAATTATTCAGAACGGTTATATGTCAGAATATTGATACCAAAAATATCTAACCTAATTATCAAGCCCAAAATTCAATTTATTTACTTGAATTTGGCAATATGTTTCCAAACAATATTTAAGATACAATATTTTTGTCAGACAATATTTACTCACTGGTCCAACAGTAGCTGGAGCACTTTAAAACAGTCCTGATGACTCAAAAATAAATCACATTTATGAGTGTGCAACATAACTGGAAAGTCACCAGGTTGATGCTGGTTTTATCTGGTAGAGAACATGTCCACAGGTATAAATCCAGGTAGGTGGCACTGGCTCACTTGGTTGGTAAATGGAGCACATGTAACAAGAGTTGTAATTTTAGCATAAGGTTTGTTTGCTGCTGTGTGAATCATAACTGTATCATCCACGTGGAAAGCTTGCATGGCGATTGGTGCTATGCCTGTTCTATCTAAGGGAAACTTGCACTCTCACTATCTGTGTTTTACCTAACTTGCAATTTAATGGATGTTGGCAACAGCAATCAATCAATCAATCAATCAGGGTTTGTATAGCATGGCTACTCACCCCTGAGGGTCTCAAGGCACTGAGGGAGGGGAATGGGGGGCTGCTGATCTGTCTGGGCGCTGGGGTCAGTCGAAGTGCCATTTGCCCCTTTGTGCCAGGGGGGCAGCTTATGTAACTGATTACAAAGAGGCTGCATTTGGGGACTAAATAAATGGAGTGACATTTTCCATTGTTCTGTTCTAGGTTAGTTAACTGATCATAAAGAGGCTTCATTTTAAAATGTCTTACAGGGTTAAGACACCTGCTGCAGAGATCTTTGTGTGCCCAGGAATTTTGAGGGGATTAAAATAGTGGTACTATACTTCTGGTGGGTAATGCAGTCCTGGGAGAGTTCTGTGGTTTGTTCAATCACAGTTTTGACTGATAAAGTAGCATAGAGTGTAAATGTGCCTGCTGCCAAGCCCATCGTGTAACTTGCAGGTCACAGATTTGTACTTTATGTAGATAGGTAAATGGGCAAACGAATGTATATATCAGGACCCCCTGCTACTGCTATCAGTTCCCAGGGCAAGGAAAACACAAGTTAAAAACAAAATGATTCTTGATGGACATATCTCTCATCTAAACAGACATACCATGGTCAAAGCATGAACTGTATGACTTCAATATACAAATATCATATGGTACTGCTTGATAATTTAGATGCAAACTAATATAATAGAAGCATCTTTCTAATAGAATCATATCTGGTAGTTGGCAGAAATAACTTCAATCAGTTCCTCGATTAGTTATTGCCTTTGAAGACCTTCTGCCTCACTAGGACATCACATTATGACAACCCATTCCTGACCCCAGACACATGATCCCCACACCCACAATTACTGTGCCTTGTCCATCAGCTTCTTCATTGCTGTCTACTGAACTTGTCAATTGAACCACATAGTGTCATGTCACATGGTTGCTTGGACATCAATAGCAAGTCTAAACTGGGAAACTGTTTTTACCAAGCAGTCTTTACCACGCAATGCCTTTACTACGCATCTTAACATGCATGCCTTTACATCACATATGCCCTTACCACACATGCCTTTACCACGCAAGGAAAATATGGTTAAGGTAAGTATACATATATGTATAAGGGTAAAGGGTGCTAACGGTATTTCTAGGGCTTAGGGCTGGTTAGGGGTAAAGGGTGGTGAGAGTAATTTTAGATTTAGGGATGGGTAGGGGTATAGGGGGTAGGGGTATTATTATTATAGTTTAAGAGTTAGTAAGAGTTTATGGTGATAAGGGTAATTTTAGAGTTTAAGAGTTAGTAAGGGTATACAGTGATAAGTGTATTTTTAGAGTTTAGGGATGGGAAAGTGTATAGGGTGATAAGGGTAGTTTTAGGGTTCGAGGTATAGGGTGGTAAAGGTATTTTTAAGGTTTAGTGTGGATAAGGGTATAGGGTGGTAAGGGTATTTTTAGGGTTTAGAGGTATAGGGTGGTAGGGTGGTAGGGGTATTTTTAGGGTTTAGTGTGGATAAGGGTAAAGGGTAATAAGGGTATTTTTAGGGTGTAGGGGTGGGTAAGGACATAGAGTGATAAGAGGATTTTTAGGGTTTAGGGGTGGGTAAGGGTATGGTGGGTAAAGGTAATAAAAAAAGGAGGTCAGAGGGATTTCACCTCAAGAAAGAAAAGAGTGTAATTCATATTAAAAAGGTAGGGGTTTGTGGTGGCTCCCACCCAAAAAAATGTTTTATAATTTGCAATTACATATATATACCCACACACACATACCCAATATATATGTGTGTGTGTGTGTAAAACTATACTTACCTTGCATGGTAAAGGTATGTGTGGTAAAGGCATATGCGTGGTAAACGCAGTGCTTAATTTGTAAAATATTAAGAGGCCGGGCTCTGACCAGGAGGCCACTGCAGCTTGCACCACCTATAGCCCTTGTCATCGCTGCCAAAACAACTACTAACCATCTCTCTCGCATGTAAATGCAACAGTTCAGATTATTCCAGGTCCCCAAAACTAAAGGAATGGCTGGGGAGGCAGGTATTAGCAATTTTAATGTATATTGTATTCCTAAACTACCGTTTTTCTGCTCATCTCTAAATTAGATGAGCAGCGCCACCATGCGGTGGACTGTTCTAAGTATGCTGTCGACAATTAGGTGCCAGTGCCCAAGCACCGGAAACCAATTAAGTGCCGGTGCTTAGCACCGGAAAGCCCCGGCTCAAATTAAGCACTGGGTAAAGGCATATTTTTTAAAGGATGCATGGTAAAGGCATATATTGTAAAGTCATACAATGCTCTAAACCTATGGGTATTGGTTAAGCTTTTTCACCTCATTAGCACAGAGCCCAGACCTCAGCAGAAATTAAATTTTTGCTTCCTGAACTAACTAATTAGATGGAATTAAAAAAAGATAATGGTGTACATTTTTGATTTTGTTGCCTGACAGCTGTTAACTGTCACATTTAGTTTCTACATTTCACCTATATGATACAAAAAATATTTCAATATAATGACATGTTTTAATAACAGGAGGGAACTTGTGGTCAAACAACCAAAACTAAAGTAAAGAGCAGATCATTTTATGAGATTCAATAAATGTCCTAGATCTCAAAAGATTAATTTTCTTTCTTCCCTTTAAAAACAAAAATGGTCAGCAAGGGCTTTAAGTAGTGACTGACCCGCCAGATTTGGTGATGCGTGTCTTCTTTTTATTACCTTTGAAAAATAACCACATTTGATTAAGGGATCCATCGATACAAATAAATAAAGCTAGGCATGTTTTCATATTTTCTTAGCCATTACGGTGTGCAGAAACAGGTTCTTTATGGTCTGGTTTAACAGCGCAACAGTCACCAGACAATTATGTGAGGATCACTAGAGAGGAACTTTGCCTCAGCCTACATGTTGGGATCCAGGAGTACGCTTTGATTGGGCAGTCGTTGTCTGCTTCCACAAAAAGTGTGCTTGTTGGAATAGTTGCATGTTTTGTTTGTGAACCTGCCACAGTTGTAACCTGTATATATTTACTGCACACACAAGTTGACCTGTGGCTGGGCCTTTTGCAAACTGTACACAGATCACAGTTATAGGTAATGTCATGTAGAGACCATGGGGCCGATTCTGATGCGGGTTGGAAAAGCTTCCCGACCGAATCGGTTGGGAAATGGTGTCCGACCCACTCGGATCGGGAAAGTCCGACCGGTGGAGTAGGATGCATCCGGATGCTTCCAGATACGATTTGGTTGAACTCCCATTGACTTCAATGGGAACATTTGTTCCTAACCGCATCAGAATTGGGCCCTCGGTTGGGAAGACACGTTCCCGATCCGATTTGGAAGGAGCAAATGCCGTTAGGAGGCCTTCCTAACCGCATCAGAATCAGGCCCTCGGTCGGGAAGCTTTTCCAACCCGCATCAGAATCGGCCCCTAAGTACAGGATAAGGGAAGAGGCCATGCCACATGCTCGGCACTACAGGCAATGGGCACTAAGAGACACAACATGCAGAAAAACACTCTGCCAAATAGTAATGCCTGAATCTAAGATTAAAAGTGACTGTAGTCTCTATTACTTTGTAAGCATAAATGACGCACAATGACATTTTGGCATTTTTGCCAGGTGCAGAATTGTACACTAAGGGACAAATTTACTATTTTCTCATGAAGAGTTGCACTGCAGTGTGTGAAAGGGAGAGAGCAGGAGAGTGCTATATCTACAATTATATGGCACTGCTGCTCTCTTGCCAAGCACTGGCCTAATTCTGGCTGGCTTGTGCCATCAACCTTTCTTTTCACCATAGTACAAAGGTGCGTGTGTGAGTCTACTATAAATTTTGTACATGGAAAGTACCTTTCCAGTACAAAATAGTATGCTTTAACTAACTTTAAAACATTTCTCACTTGTATGTATTTTGTACAGGCTGCACACATGCAAATTGGGACATTTTGAAGAACATAAAACTTTTCATATACTCTGGGCTTCCTCAAGGAGCTGTATTTTGTAGCATAAATCCATTTTACAAATGTTATTTGGTAGGGTTTTACATCAAAAACCATGGGTGGTATCATGGTAACATCATCACCCATGGGATATACCCATGATGCAAAATTGTGCAAAGTTGTGTGTAGCACTATTTGTGTTACTTTTAGACAATCTCTGCACTGGAAAATAAATCCCAAATCAACAATTTGCATTGGTTTGCACAGATGTAAAGTGTTTATAAATCTGGCCTTACTTGTCCCATTATAGCTCATGTAGAGACCATTTTTTATTTGTGAACACCTACTACTGGGGACTTCAAACCCCAAAATTCTGTTCCTACCAGGAGACGGGGGACTACAGAAGCAACGGGCGGGTGCATAAAATGAGCACTCATCGCCTGCAGTGCGGAATGTTCCCAGGCAAGTGTCCGGGTGAAGACCGTGCCAAGAGCAGGCACATCTGTGCCCATCAGAGCCCGAAGGAGGGCGGGCGAAGGTCCCCCCTCTTAGTCTTCTGACCTAAATATTGATCAGGAAGATTGAGTGTGAGGTTTTTGTTTTGCATATACTCAAGCATCTATCTCTATTACCTGTGTCAGTATTTTGAATCCCCAAGTTTGGAAATCCATAATTGCGATTATTTGACATTGCTTTACAAACTATAGAATATGGGGATACACAAGCCGGCAGATAACCCCAATGGGGACACAAAACCAAAGAAAAGTGTCAGTTGGGGTTTGGCGGCCCGCAGACATGCACCTTGAGTGAGATAGACAATTTGATGGAAGAAATCTAAACAATATTGAATATTCTGAACACAGCAACATCGTCAGTCGGCAATAAGCCCATAGTAGGCCTATTTACTAACAAAGGTTGAAAGTTGCAAGATTATGAGGCAAACAGGCTAGAAAATACTACTGTGACACAAATACATCACCTTTTAGATATACTGAATACACCTTCCCCAGCCACATATAATCTCACAGTACCTTTCAATAACAGATTTGAACCATTAATGGCCGTTGAAAGGACCAGTGAGGATTTAACTAGGAAACGGACAGCTTATGGTGATAGCCAATATTCAATCTTGGAGATTGGGCAAGCATACAACCCTGTTGAGTTAATCAGTGTAGTGAATGACTTGAAGGCAGAAATAGTGGAACTCAAAATACTGATGTGAGACTTACTTGCAAAAGCCACCGAGCAAATGTCAGCTACCCTAGTGACGATGAGCAGGAATATCTGCGTTGACAAGGCCATTAAAAGTTAATATTGTAAAGACCACAATTTCCAAGTAGCAACAAACAATATCTTCTCAGAAAGGACACAAGCTCCCATCCAGGATGAATGTATGTCCAACCCTGGGCCCTGATGGCAGAGGAGATATGTGCCAATGCAATATGGTGACAGCGACAACAGCATCAGGTATACAGAACCCTCCATGAATAGGTCGTGGCCGTGGCCACGTTTTATCAATGACTTCCTTAGGTAATGTCCCTGTTACCAATTAGCAACCTCCTCATATGGCTGGGCCATATAGTTTCTTGGCTAATCCGAATAGAATAACTGCCCTTAAATATTCTATATATATGCACAATGTTCCTAAGCTACTTGTTGGAGCATGGAAGGACGGCACATCCCTAACAAATAAAGTAATTAATTGGGTACGGGATATTCGGGGCTGTAGATCTGTAATCCACTCTGATATTTTATAGATTGTTCAACATTCCCCTTCCGATTCTCGTAACAAATATATTGAAATAACCTTTAGATCTCACAAATTCATTGATGAACTTACACTTGGGATGTTCACCAATCTCCCCTCTCAAACACTGAGATGCACCTGAAATACAGCCCACCAAATGCTGGAAATCTGCTGGTGAATTCGGTAGCTGTCGCTGACAAGAAGCAGGCTCCCAGGTCTGCAGCGGATCTAGGCTTTATGGACCGACTTTCTAATAATTCTCTACTGAACAGTGCACTGCCTTCTAACAGTTTTGAACCCTCTAAGTGGAGTCTGCTCTTATGGAATGTAGCAGGTCTCCAATCGAAGGTGTCCAACCCCGATTGGGGGTATTTTACTGACTATTATGACATATGCTTGTTTCAGGAAACTTGGGGGCATATTCTCAAGAACGTGTGATAACCACCGCAAGTTTAGCTTAACGCAACTTTGCACATCGCAGTCTATCGCGGGAAAACAACACCGTGTTAACGTAGTATTCCCAACCTGGCAGCACCATGCGATAGCTCCACGATAACGCATCAAATGACCGCGTTAAAATTAACGCGATGCGCAAAAATGCGAAACACGAACGCGAATAAAGTTGCTATGAGGCCAACTGCGATACAAAAATCA